>VONZ01000086.1:600000-815000 GCA_012976165.1 Labeo catla
AAACAGGCTACGATGTCAAGTTAGCAAAAATATTTTGTGTGTGTGCATGTGAGGTGCCTACACGATCACTGCAACTGTTACTCCGGTCATATTTATGGTCATACCAACGCTGGTTGGTCATACAGATAGAAGCAAAACATCATTCAAAACTGTAAAGCTTTTGCAAAATAAAGGTATTTTAGCCTACATTATTTCGGTTTCCTTTCCGTGAACTTCAGAGCGCGTTACAATGATCCGAAACTCACAATTTTTTCATTCATTTTGTTAATCTGTTAATGATTTAAGCGAAATATATTCGTGTATATTCCTTTTTATGTAGCCTATATAGTTTTATTCAGTTTTCTTCGACGTGCTGCAGGTGCGTGACGTGACCTTGTGTGAATCCATGTTCTACACTATCATGCCATTTTTGCTGGCTTCAAACACACAAACAGCTGCATATTAGCCTACCTGCCATTCATTTTCACTTAAATGTAGTCCTAATGCATAGCGGTTCATGACATATCCTCAGATAAACTACGACCTTCCTATGATGAATTTACAGCTGGGCTGGCATTTTCACTCGTTGAACGTGTCTTCACATTTGTGTAGGCCGCTTGCCGTCTGACAAACTATATTTTGTGCAGATTATATTTTGTTTTGGCAAGTATTTAATTATTTTGCCCAGAGAAAAACACTGGACTATGCAACAGAAATGCAACTCATTGTCTTCATGCAGTTAATTAATAAACCATCTGTATCGGCCCTTTTCATGCTGTTTCTGATATGCCGAATACTTTAAAATAATCAAAAATCGGCCAATAAATATTGGCGGCTGATATATCGGTGCATCCCTAGTATTACCATGATGCACAGTAGTGAATATCATCCGCATTTACTATTTGAGCAGAATGAAACCGACAACAAGAACCTTGAGATGTGAGGTTTCCTTTTAAACTGAGAGCATCTAATAAAGACAAGCACACAGTTCGAGACACTGAGAACAAAGCAAGACGTAACAGCAAACAACAACATCCTTCTGATGTATGTGTACATAGACCTACCTATTAGACCAACAATTAAAAACAGAGCAGGTGGAACAGAAGAACATAAACTGCCCCTTTATGCATGTTAATCACCAAACTGGGTCTGGGTCATTTAGAACCCAGCTCCTTCATACTTATCTGACCTTCTTCATATCTACACTCCTACTCGCACTATAAGGCTAATGATACACGGGGCAACTTTTTTGAGCTACGTTGCCAGGCAACTTTGGGCAATGTTCCCGTCAACGGGCAATCAGGTGAGAAGACACAGGGCCCACAACTGATCTAAATTATCCAGATAGAAATTTGTTACCCATTCTCAATGGGAAAGTGCCCAAGCAACATTGCTCAAAAAAAAGTTGCCCAGCAAAATTGCTCAAAATTTGCCCTGTGTATCATTAGCCTAAGATCATCTTCTGTACTCAACTCTTGTTCTCCCTCGAATTCGCACAACTTTTACTTCAGTCTTTAGTCATGCAAGCCCTTAATTATGGAACTCGTTACAACAGAAGTGTGAAAAAGTGAGACATAGTTTTAAAATCCTGCTTCCAGACCCATTTTTTAGGCTTTAATGTGATTGCTTGTATGCTTGTATCAGGTCTATTCAGGCTATATTAATGATTGTTGATGTTTAATTTTGATTGTTTCACTGTAAGGCATCCTCGAGTGTCACATAAGGCGCCTATAAATAAAATGGATTAATAATAATAATAATATTATCCAGAATCTGTTGAACTGTTTGAGACGTTTGATCATCTCCATTGCATTTACAATATTCTGCATTCAATTCAGATGCGTTGGATACATTTTATGGTCTGTGACACACACACATATCATCCACTCTATGTGATCCCATCTCTGGACTGGACAGGTTCACATGATACTGTTGTGAGAACAGGCGTCATACTCTCCAACAGAAAGCATATTTATCTAAACTTACACATCCCCCATAGTGCACCATGTACCATTTATATTAGTATGTGCATAAGAAGTGACAGAAACTTTGATGAGAAGCTGATGTGTCATGATGTCATCAGAATTAATCTGTGGTGATTAAAGGCCCCAATATACTTCAAATGAAATAGAAGAACGAACTGATATGATGTAATTTCAAACAAAATCAGGCCGAAACAAAGTTCATTTTGAGTTCTTTTCGGCAGTTCGAAACAGCTCATCAAAGCAAACTTTCTGGGGTAGTTCGGTTTGGCTATTAAACACCTTTGAGCTACCATTGGTCCATGGCGATTAAGCAATCAGTGGGTGTGTTCTGGAACTCCACCTTTGACAGGAGATTTTTTTCCCCGGTTTTATTACTCATTCCAGGGAGGTCAGACGGTAGAATAACATATGTATACACTGGAGTGTCGAATAGCTGAGCTGGTACAAATGTATCCACACCTGTACGATCGCTCACGGACAGACTTTAAAGTTTCGGAGAAGGCATTTAAATCCTAGAAAGAAATTGCGTCGCTTTGCATAACTTGAGGCACAAGTTATGCAAAGCGAGAAACATCTGAGACAAGTTCTCCAATACCATGAAAACAATAAAAGGATAGAGTATCAAATACATTGGCTTCAAATAAATGTTGTTACACCATATTGCTGCTGCTGTTGTTTTTCAGTAAGCAAATTTAAAAGGTATACAATAAATGAAATGCCAAAAGAACATACAATAATAAACCTTTGTTTTAATCAGTGGTTCCCAAACTGGGGGGCACGGAGTTATGATAAGGGGGGCGCGGCAAGGCTTGTGTAGTCAGCCGATTTTTATAGAGATTCAAAAGAGATAAACGGCCGAAAATATCTGCCGCGCACCGCTCAATGTGTGACGCTCCGCTCAATATTCCGCTCTATTAATGTGCGTTCCGCTGAGTTTCTCACGGCCCATATGAATGCTCCACTCGTGTACCGCTTATGCTCAACGGAAAAGCAAAGTCCGCTCAAATAACGCGCCAACAGAAAATGTCTATGTATACTTGTTCCTGTTTGCAATAGCGTCACATACTGTGCTGTAACATGCTGTAGTATTGCTGTACTGGACATTTTTTTATTCTGCAAAAGGGGGGCCCGGCAGAAAAAGCTTGGGAACCACTGGCTTTAATCAAAATTAAATCACCACACAAATTATAAAAAGGTGCAATAATTTACCCAGTTTAATAAAATAAATGAACAATAATAAAATAAAATAACAGGTTTGTGTTATTGAGATGACTCCAATTTATTTATTTTTTTGTTTTTTGTTTTTCACATCATGTTAAAGCTTTCAGACTATGAACCATTAATAAAGGACTGTTTATGGAAATAAAATGGTTCTTTTGTATTGCAAACATGATACTTTGACTCTGAACTGCTGCTAATCATTATTGTTTTGTCTTTAATATTCTGACCATTGCTACCCTTCTCACACCTAGATACAATTTATCATTCCATCGTTGTTGTGTTTAGGGCATAAGCACGAGCGGTGCAACATATTTAAATAAATCTACACCCCACCTCCAGCAGCGTGGGGGTGTCGGAATGTCGAATTACAGTATACCGTCGCTCAGCCTTTTCAAACTTCTATTTGCCTCCAAACGAAGAACGGAAACAAACTTCATTTGAAGTATATCAGGGCCTTAATTGGTGGTACAGAGAGACTGTACACTTTGAATGCATATATCTTCAAAAATCTAATGATAAATCATTATTTTTCTCATTCAAGAAGCTGATTCACTTGGATATTTGTCATAATTCTTAAAAAAAAAAAAAAAAAGGAAAATATGTCTGTAAATGTATTTAAATGCATAATATATTATAAATGTTTAGTGATGCATAATGCATTGTTTCACAATCTTTCACAATCTATATATAGTTTTCAGTAGGCTAACATTAGCTGGGGTGTGACAAAACTTTAGTCTATTGGCTTTTTAAAAAGTATGTGCCTTTGGATTGGTCAATAGGAAATACATCAGCACATGAAAACAATTGTGTTTGTGAATCCATCTGATGGGGCCTTTAAGCTGTCGCTGTATTCTGATTTAGCACCATCTCTCTACCAAAGCCTACATCTGTTCTCAGCACCGAAGGGCAAATGCGCTCTAATGTATCGCAAAATAACACAATTATCCTGACTTATTGTTCTTCACAACCAGCAGGAAGATTGAGTTAGGCTAATGGAGTTATGAAATAGCTGAGTAATATTTTAGGGAAGGCAGCAGCACTCACTGAAGGTTTTGCAGATGTCAGACACGGCCTTGAAGACACGGTCGGAGAAGTTGACTTTCACCCTCATGTGTTTCATGTTGGGCAGCTGCAGGCGCAACAGCTTGTGCTGCGGCGTGAAGAGCAGCCTGGCGTCAGCCTGAATGCCGTATTTATCAAGCGTCCAGTGCGTCTTTAACAGCCAGGTCTTCTTCTTCTCCCACCACAGTGCGTGATCCGACCAGTCCTTCTTCACATCTGCATGAAGACATATGACAAGGTTAGGAATTACACTGACAAACATAGGGAAAGGGAGGGATGAAAAGCAACCGAGCTAAAACCGGCCTCTAATTTGGTAGCACGCACAGCAATGCGATCGAGTTGAAAACGAGGTCAGCTGAAGGGAAATACGGCTAAGTGTCAGACGTGCTTGTGTGTGTGAAAGTGAACTTGCCAAACTGGAGGACTGCGTTCTGCTCTGGATGAAAACAAGAGGCCAAGCGTTCAAGCACACGGGACGAAAATAGGACCAGTTGAAGGTGAAACGCTGAGAAGTGTTTGTATGTGTGAGTAAAGAGATCAGGGTCAAGCCTCACTCTTTGTTCTGCATTCACACTGTAATCTGAGACTGACACTTTAAACCTGCTTTTCCTCTAACAGCTGCACACAAACAACACAGGATGTGGACTGCAGAAGAAGAATCCAATTCATAATAATCAGGAGACATATTACACGCACCCAACATACTACGGAGGGCTCTGCGCTTACATTTTTGTGTTGGAGCACTCAGGAGAGACAGTCAAAGCCCACTCCTGTCAAGAAACTGGAATTTCTAACTTCGATACAATACCTTGAAAAAATTTGACATTCAATACCATTTTCAATACCACAGAGTAAAATGACCACAACATTAAGGGCAAAAAACAGTATTCAAATTATACTACTACTACTACTAATAAAACCACTTTATTATTAATATTGTTATTATTATAAAACAGAGATATACTACTATTGTAATATAATTGCACTGTAAAAAATAAGACTGTAAAAAAAAAAAAAGCAACTGCATATTTTCCAGTTTACAAAACATTTTAAATTGCAAATACTAAAAAAATCAGACATATTTTTTTAAACTTTTGAAAACCTGTTAGATCAACAAAATTACCCCAAATGTTGTCCCAACTAGTCACACAATAGTCTGAAAAAAAAATAAAATAAAAAAAATAAAAAAATAAATAAATAATATATATATATATATATATATATATTATATTGTTATTGTAGTTATTGTTATAGGATTACTGTTTTGCTGTTTGCTGACTTCATTTCAACATTTTTTTTTGTTTGTTTTGTCATTATGGTTAGTTAAGTGTTGCACTGTGATGTAAAGAGCTCATCTTTTTATTATTTGTTGATTGGCACTGTTTTTGAGGTTTGTGTGTCTAGTTTTGAGGCCTAGATTATGTTCAACCACTTACACTGGAATATTTTAGTTGTGTAAGATGTTTTACAAATGAAGACAATGTTGTCTACATATTAGACATTAGGTTATCCATTAAGGTTTCTATAACAATTTACTGTTAGTCATTCATAAATAAACATTAGATTAATAATGTGGTGACCCGTTACATGATTCAGTTCAATCGCAATGACTCACTCACTTAACAGTGACTTGCTGCCACCTATTGGCGGTTTTGATTTCACATTTAAAGTATCTTCATTTTAAAAATACCTGTAAATATCAGTGTTCAGTGTTTTGTTTAAAATAACAAAATATTTATGCATTTGTAACTGCGAGTTAAAAGCATTCATGTCCCTCTGAGCTGAATTAAATAGTGGTTAAATAGACCTACATCTAAATGCCTCAATTTCTTGATTTTGTAATGTTTACCTGTTTCTAAAGTAATGTGAAATTGATTTTTGTATTTTTTTTATTCATATATATGAAGAGTTCAGATGCAAAACCAAAAGCTAAGCTAAAAGCCACCTCGGTCAAAAATGAGATAATGATAGTGAGTGAATGCTCCTGACATCAAAGTATACGTCCATCAAATACTTTTACTTCAAACTCACTAAATTCCAGCCTCAGCCCAATCAGAAGTGCCAGTACTTACATACAAACCTATACAAAGTAGCCAGAAAGAAATGCTAATTTTAAAGAAATACGTCAGATGGATTTAGAGGCTTTTGCATCTGAACTCTTCATATATATTTGTATTTGCATTTTGAAGGTAATTTGGCAAAAAAAAAAATGCATTAAATAGTTTTCATGGTTATTATTGTATGCGATTTCAGCAATAAAAATTTTACTTTTTCTAAAAAGGAAACAAATTAGTTGTTTATTTTAAGAAGCCTATCTTATTTTCTCGTGTATTTAGTATTGCTCTTTATCCGATTACTCGATTAATCGATATCATAATCAGTAGAATACTCGATTACTACAATAATCGATAGCTACAGCCCTATCTCAGACATTCAGCATCATTATGTATCGAAAAATCATATTTTGACAACACTAAAAGACACCAATACTAACCACTGTGGCAACCCACCAGTCTTACAGCATATAAGGGTGACATGAGAAGTGATTGAGGAGTGTGTAGCTCTCAGATTGTTTGGCAGCTGGCTTCACTTCTCATTGAGTTTGTGGTGTTAATAATTACCCAATCAAAGTATTCTGGGGCTTGAATGAATGTGGGTTGAACCAGTGGCGTCTCTCCATCACTGATGTCAGAACACAGGTATGCATGTGAGCAGACAAAGGAAACCGTTTCCCCCTCAGCAGACCACTATCCAGTTTCTCCGCATTATTTGTGTGTGTGTGTTTGTGTGTGTGACTGTGAAAGTGGATCACCTCCATCTCCCTTCTTAACCAAACTCTAAATGAAAGAATCTGTTTGAACTCATAGTATGGTTTTAGACGGCCATGTCATCTATGGGATTTTAAGTTTTGGGTTTAAACAGTAGGAAACATTTTTTCCCTCCAACTAGGGCAGGTATGAAACCACAGCTTTTATAATATTCTTCCCAGAATGAAGAAACTTGAAAATGGTCATGTCTATGAGGTAGTACAACTGACAGACAGCACCTATATTTAGGTTTATTTTTTGTTAGAGGACAAAAAAAGTTTGAAAGGACCATGGGCTGAAGTTTACTTTGGGCAAAGAGAAACTTGTAAGACATTGTAATATAGTTTGTAATATTCTTACTTATTTTATCCGGACAAAACAATGAATATGACTATGGATTTCTCAAAACATCTCACCAATCTTCCCTGACTCTGTCCACTTTTGTCATTGTCGTGACCATTTATCTACAGACAAAAACGCACTGACTCAGTTTTTCTCCTGCACACCCAATGAGAAGACACACTGGTTTCATTTCAATCACTGCAAATCGTTCACTAGCCAACCGTGGCGTCCATCTCCATAACAACATAACAGAAAAGACAACACAACAAGTTCGATTCTCAGTGACAGTCTACAATCATTCTACAATCATCTCTGAAGAATGGGGAAAATATTTAGAAGCCAACAGGCTTAAGGAACTGACAAAAATCGCTCAAAAAAGAAACACTGCTCACCATGCTCCTATTATATCTTGTAGATGAATTCTGAGGATATATTATAGAGAAAGATGCCTCATGCATTATAAAACCAATCAACCACTCTTAATGCTTGTGTAATCCAAATTTTATACAATTTTAATATTACTCAAAGAGAATATGGCATAGGATTCAATTACATTAATAATAATACAGACCTAATGTTCAATAGGGTAATTTAAATTGAGGAGTATTAGTACTCTAAAATAAATAAATAAATACATAAATACATAAAGCAGTCACTCCCAGTCTTGATATTTACTGAGCTGACTGAATTAATTCGCAGATTTGCTCCTGAGTACTGTATGAATTCTATTAATGACAATGTTTTTCTTGCATTCTCCATGACTGCAACTGTCTAATTAAGCCTGTTGGCAAGACCAGGTTGATGATGACTTGTGAAAACACACTTTGATACATTCACCTCCTAACTTGTGAATGCAACTGTGGCACCAAAAGTCTTGTTCTTGATGGGTATTGTGCATATTTCAGTGTTTAGAAAGCAAACAATAAAGTCTGGTGAAACAAGCTGAAAATTATGACACCAGCGTCACCAGGAAAGGCACCCAAGCACATTTTGAAGAAGATGAATAAAAACACAACACAAAACATGTTCCTATAAACCCCAAAAAGTATGCGAGGCAAATGTTTTATTTTCATTAACTACACATTTTACCTGGACAAGTGAAAGACCCAATTACATATGTGAGACCACTTTAGTGTGCAGCACTGATTTAGAAAATTAAACCACAGTAACAGGTATCTGAATATTTTTTTCAAATTTCAAGACCTTTTTAAAGACCTGCATAAATAAAAAGAATGCTGTATGTTTGACCGAACAAACCCATTCATCTTCAAAATAAAACGGGTATCTCAGATTATTTTACTTCATTAAACAGGCTGCAAAACATTCAACTGTAAAATAGTGTAACCGAAAGTTTAAAATACTAATTTTTTGTTCAGTAGATGCATATATGTACTGAAACTGGTTTCATTATATAAAAACCTACAAATTAGGGCTCGATCGATATTGGATTTTGCTGATACAATAATAATGTGTTTAAATAAAGCCAGTAACAGTGCACTGATACTAGAAAAATCTATAAACCAAATGTGCTAAATACTGTTCTTAGTCTTTCTTTCCTGTGATGTAAAGGGAGTAAAAGGCAGATGCAGATGGATCTCTCTATGGGTGGAGCAGTCAGCTGGTGATTCTGTCAAACGCTTGACAGCAGCCTGTGGACTCGCCCCGAACAGCATCCGGCTGTGAATGTGCCAAACATCCTGGATGAACTTCAATGAAATAATACCAGTCCATTTTTGGGACTAGTATGATTTCATCTTTGACCGGCATCCACAAGTCATTTAACCACCATGCCCATGCTATGGAATAAACACGCTCATCAGATTCAACACATACACGCACACACAGCGTGTGTCTTTTTCCAGAAAATCCCCTGTCATTGGTCGCCCCGCCTCAGTCCTGCCCCGCCATCAAATGGAGTGCTGTGGAAACGGCCATTCATTGACCATCCATCAAGCAGCCTAAAGAGAGGGCTGTAATTTAATTAGCCGCCAGCCAATTGCATTTCTTGGCTAAAAATACAGCCTGCCAGCAGATGACGTAATGCTGGAACAACATGAATCCACGCTAAGTAATAGGACGCATTTAACAGTGCCGGAGACCTCCAGGACTGCAGAGAGACCCATGAACACACAGACACGTGTGAGGCTGGACCAGAAAGAAGAAAACGCCCTGCAAATCTCAAATGCACTTCCTGTGCTGCAGTCCTCATCAATAACAGTTCCTTCAGGTTCCTTTTTTCATCACTGACAATCAACGACATTTGTGAATGGCACAATACAGTTACAGAAACAATGAATGTGACGTACTATGAAACGTTTTCACTGGCTTAGCTTCTAAAATATTAGTGTTATTTTTCAATAAACATGGTTTTAAAATATAATGTAACGTATATAATATAATAATATATAACATATATAATTAATAATACAACTTATCTATCGGTAATATAATGCAGCATGCTTTAAACAAAATCAGCAGAAATTTCTAAATAATCATCAAAAAACATTTTTTCATTTTCATTTTAAGGCATAAAAACTGTGTGCAATGATAATTTTACTGATGTTTAAAAGCAACTAGTCTAAAACGTTTCAAAAACTGTTTCAATTAAGGCTGCGTGACTATATCAAATTCAAAATAATATAATTTACATTTAAATATTTTACGGGTGGCAACTGCATGTCATATCCCGCAAAGCGCTTTGTGCTTCATTAATAAAGATCAGCACGTCTCCCTTCTTCACAGAGAAAACAACATAGACAGTTTGACATGCTTATATACAGAAAACAATCAACCAGTACTTGTAACCGTATAATCACTGAACCTGTCAATCACAGAGTTCAACTAATGACACTAGAAACAAAGTAACAATTAAGAAAATGGTCTATAATACCTTTCTATTAGCATTCATTAGAAATATTCACATACACTGCAATCATGACTGCCAGCAATCCTATTTCTATTGCATAATTAAGAAGCACAAACAATTAAGCCATTTATTTAAAGCAGCCTTTGACAAATATTATTTGTAGAATACTAAAAGCCTATAAATAATGTACATTTCCATACATAATGCTGAAATCATTTGATTATAAAGCTTCTAAAACCAGCCTTGAAAGCAGATGTAAAGCCGTTTCCCTTCCCAGAGGGCTTCAGTGTAAGTAAGCAAGTCTAAAACACTAAATCACAGCTAGATTTGATCAATGCAACAGGAAAGCTCTGTGCTGGGTAGGGCTGCTTCTTACTGTAACTACTTCCTGTATCATAGATTAGAGAATTACAGAACCTTGAAGACCAACAGAGCTGCACAATTACATATGCCACAGTCAGCTTTCAACTACCAAGAAAAACGAGCACATAAACAAATGAATTTGCCCTGTACTTTTAACATTAACATTATCGTTATTTACCAAAATTCACTAAAATGAATCAAAGGCTGAGTGTCATGGACAAGGACAGTGGAAAAAAAAAAAAATATTGACCAGGGCCCTATAAAATCAGTTACTTTTTTCCAAATTCCAATTTTCCCTTTTTTCCCCTGGATTTCATTTTAATTGGTAAATTAAATGTTAAAAAAGCATGTCTAATTAATTGAAAGTTTTTTAAACATGTCATCAAATCATTTTTCCCCCAAATTTGTAAACAGAGTATATTATGGAATAACCTGTGTAATGGCCCTGTTTGTGTTTGTTAATGTATTTAACATTTGTGCAATGCCAAGTATTCGGGTTACAATTATATTAAAATTTAAAATTACATTTATATTTAATTTATATACAATTGCACACATTTTATATTCATGTATACTGCATTATTATCATATAAAATAATATAAAATATAATATAATATAATATAATATAACATAATATAAATGTATGTTTTCTAGGCTCCAGTGGGAATCAAGTGGACCAAGATGGAAGTTGAACAAAGACATAGATACACACACACACACACACACACACACACATATATATATATATATATATATATAAAATATATATATTTCATTCATACTGGGCCAGAAGGCCCTTAGTGCAACAAAAAAAAACACATATGCATCAAAGAAGTAGCACTGATGACGTTCCGTTCCAGCTTCTCTAATACGGATAAAAGCATCGCTATTGCTGTAACGGATTAAAAACAAGATATATCGTTAAACGTTTTAAATGACAAAATGTAAGGACAATAAACACTCGTCTGCAATAATATATGGTTTATATGTGTTTTTCAAGCCATCTCGGGTATTTTCATAAGCCATTGCTAATCGACATACATTGAATATGAATATAGAATTTATTGTCTGCCTCATTCTGTGATAAGAATCAGCATCAGATCACATAAGGAAGTTATTTCAAACACTGGACTGATGTTGTGAATTAAAAACAAGTTATAATGTTTTTTATAACTTTTGTTTTTATAACTTTTGTTGGACAACAGGTTTAGAAAGGCTTATCATTGCATGTCATTAGAATCGAAGATGCTCTGCGTGTGTTGCTTTTTCAAATATAAGCAGGGAAGCGTTTCCTCATTTCAGCACATGAAATCGCGGGCACACACAGCATATTCAGAGAGAAATAAAACAAAGAACTTATTTAAATGCAAAACCGAAAAACCACAATTCACAAGCGCGTATTGAACCGCGGATGTCATACTGAACGGTTCGATAATTATATTGAGTATTGTGACATCCCTAATATATATATATATATATATATATATATCAGAGGTTGCACTAGACTTTAACATTTTCTGTGATTTTGATGGACAGGGTTGTAAAAATTCTGTCATAATCTATTATTACCCGCCATTTTAATTTTCATATTTTCATTCAAATAACACATTTAATTGCTTTTATTTTTATTCACATTTTCATTTTTTTAATTATGAACCTACAGAATGACAGCGCAGTATTTTAAAAGAACAAAATACGCTAGGGCTGGGTAAAAAAAAAAAACAAAAAAACAAACAAACAAAAAAAGATTTCTCAATTTTAATAGATTCTCATTTTGATGAACCAATATCGATTCTTAAATCCCAATCTATCTTTCAGTATATGCTGTTTTCAGCTGATGCAGTGCATCTTCCTTCCAATAAATATCAATAGGCTAGGCTTTGTGTTACTTTGATATGAAACAAAGTCTCAGATTTCAAATTACGTCCATTTCATTAGGCAATGTCAAGCGATGTGGCGTGGCAGATCGTTGTAGCTTCTGTGTACTCGACTGTGCCTAATCAAACACATAGGAAAACATTCGTGACAGTTTTGTTTTGGTTGTGGATCCAGTGAATATGAATATATATATTTTATTTTTACAGCATTAAAGAAAGTCATATATGACTATTTAATTCGAGTTACAAGGAAAGTATTTAAAAAAAAATACTGTATTGGGCTTACACTATAAGTGGCTTTAATAAATTTGACAATTAAGTTAATTGTGATTATTCATAAAAAGGAAGGAAAGGAAGAAATGTATATTGTATGAAATGTATGACTGACATTTATGAAATTATCATAATTTGTATGATAATTTCAGGATTATCACCAGCACAGAATTCATGATCGTGATATGCCTACTGAATTTTTTCAAACAGTCCTAGTAGGGCAGGCCGAAACATCCACAAATCTCTTGATTCAAGGAAGGAAAGGGGAGAAAATGACAGAGGAAATGATGCATCCTCTGATAAATCATGTGCATTTCCTTGCAGTCTCTGCATTCCCCTCACTCTGCCATGATTACAGCAGGACAGTATAGGTCAGAAGTATTCTTTAATTTACCATGATAACCTTTTAGTTATATGTCATTTACTGGGGAAAAAACAATACCATTTCATACTGAATTTTATCTAGTTAATGCTTCCTGAATAAAAATAAGCAGTCATTTATGACAAAACCATTAAGTATGAGAACAATGAAATAATCTGTGAGCAGCAGCAGAGAATATCAGGATGACGGCAACATCCAGGGAACAAGCCAAACGTTGGAAGTCATTTCCTGTTTGTCAGAAGACCCCCACGTCACAAAACAGGGCTCGACACGCATGTAGAACCCCACCTACAGCCGTTCAGCCCATAGTGGAGAGTCCGTATCATCCTTTTCCCTCCTTCATGACTAACCAAACGCCTGGAACAAATGACGGTTTGGTCAACAGGCCTCAGATAAAAGTCCGGTCTTGACCTTCCCAATGATGTCACGTTGAGCTCGCTTACTTTTTAGGGTTTCCGTTTCACATTCTAATAATACACATTCCCTTCGCCAGTAGTAGTGAAGGAGTGCATGTGTGTGTGTGTGTGTGTGTGTTTCTACACTGCCTTAAGAGGGCAGGGTTTCTTTTGGCCAGCACTCACATTATGACACACTGCAGATTCTTACACTATTATAGACTCGCAGCATTTGCCACAGAGTCTGGACAAAATGTGCCCTGCTTCATTTATGATGTCTCCACTTACTCACAAGAAATATTATGATTTAAACAGCACTGTGAAAGGAAAGGAATGAAGGCCCTGCCTCTTGAGGAGGGGATGGTATGGTATTCAGTCTCTCAAACATGACTGAGTTTTGTATAATGGAAAGCAAAACTATCATTTTCAAAATCAAGTATAGGTGGGTGGTGAGAACGACTAGTTGGTGTGGTGCCTGTTTCAGACAGCATATTAAATGGTTTCTGCAGGTTTACTAAGGTCAGTTTAATACTTTCAAAGACTTTTTTAGACCAATGAAAGAAAATAATAAATCAAAAGAACACAGTTTATCAATATGTTCTCTAAATGTCTAGAGAGCACACAATGTGCTATTATGAGATTCTATTATCATTTTTATTAATATTTTGTTTTTATTAATAATATGTTTTGGTAATTTTGTTCTGTGTTTTTGTCATTTTATTATTATTTTTTTTTTAAATATTATAATTTTTAATTTCAGTTTAGTTTTAGGTATTGAAGTTAAACTAAATGAAAATATGAAAAGTTGTTTTGGCAAGTAGCGGAAATAAAATAAGTTTATTTATATTTTATGGTAAAATGTAGTTTATTTCAAGTAACAAACATTTAATGGTTTTAGTTTTAGTTACCTATAATAGCCCTGCTTTCAACATTATTTTTTAGTTAATTTTTGAAAAATTAATTTATATTTTACAAATATGAGTAATGCTCAATTAGAATATGTAAATAATTTTTTACATATTTTCTGATGCAAATAAGTGATGTTCTTCCTGACAAACTGACCAAAATGAAGTGAGATCATAAATAAAACCAGAACAAATATCTGCCAATGGGGTCAGAAAAATACACACCATTCAAAGTGGAAACAGTTTTCATGCCCCATTGACATATTCATTGTTAAGCATAAACTATCTACATATTGTTCACTTGGGATGTTTAGATATTTGTTTTAGAAAATTATGCAGTGCATCATTGCAATATTTAATGGCATGACTATGACAGTCAGTCAACAGATGGGAAATGTTATGTCAATCCTTAATTATGAATATAACTTCTTATATATTTTTTTATTTAATTAAATGAATAAATGTAATAACAGTAATTATGAGAAATACCTAAAACATCAACATGAAATGTACCGTCTTAAATCTTAAAAAAGCTAAACTAAACTGTGAAGAAAAACATCAAACTATCCCAACTAGCATGCAGTTATCTTATGCAGTTGTCTTAATAATGACACTTGACTCTCTTATCTGTAGCACGTGTCGAGTCGAAATGAGGCAGAGAAGCAGGTACAACTCCAGCTGAAATGCCGAATCAAATAAACTTGAAAGTGAGGTATATACTGTACATACTGTTCCTGGCAAAACTGAAGGTTTTGGGTCAGTGGCAGATATAAAAGGCGTCACGGCCCCTGATCATCAATTATTAAATAGAATCTGCTGAAACGCTGCTTCAGGAAATGAGCGCCGTAATCAATGAGAGAGTGCTTTCCTGGCATTTCGATTTATTCCATTAGAACTAAAGCGTTTTGATGTACAAGATGGAGATGAGACGGGATGACATGGGCAAATATATTGAACATCTAAATAATCTAAAGAAGCTTTTTGCACTACAAAGATCCTTTGGTGGAATAGAAAGGTCCCACCATGGATGTTAAAGGTTTTCCACGGAACGACCGATGCCAGTAAAGAGCCTTTATTTTTAAAAGAGTACCGAATCAAAGCCCAGTGTGAACATAAGAGAAGTCAGATGTCTTTTATTACAAACCGGTGTTCACTACTGTTTAGATTTACCCTGAAAGTTGTAGTGCTAACTTGGTTTACCTTCCCCAAAATATTAGGGGAAAAAAAACTCTCTCAAATATAGCTGTGCTTAGAAATTTTCTTATATATAGGCTAATTTTGGTTGTGTTCAACACATCTTCCTGCAAGCATTCAGGTGAGTAAAGGAAGTTCATTTATCTTGTTTGAAACAAATACTTAGGATTATTAAGAACTGCACAAATGTCAAAGTGAATTTGTTGCACTTTTGTATTTAATGCACATTGTAAGTGATCCTGACATGATTGGAGTACATTTGGAGAGTCTGAAAAGTGCTCAGCTGCACAAATAAACTTTACAGAGCGGCATGTCAATCTACAAAATGTGATCAATTGTGTTATTTAAAGAAGAATGTGTTGCTGTTACTAAACAGCAACATTTCATGTCAAATGCAACTGAGACATGTTTGGCCGATTCGACTGAGGTTTGCATATACACTCTTAGTTCCAAAGTACAGCGAAGACCAAACAACAGACTCTAGTAGACTATAAATGTGAAAGAAAGGATGAGCAGGACAGGCATATCATGTCAAGGCTACAGAATGGATTTCACGATACAGAAAGGTCATGAACGCCAGAGGCGTATGGCATCTTTGTCTTCTTAAAGCAGGACAGACAGGTCGAGCTCACAAGGGCAAAATCAAAGTCACAAAAAGAAGAGTCATTCGACCCCTTTCCACCAATCACAGAGCTCATGATAACATGTGACGGCGGTCACTTGAGAACAATTTAGAGAAGCCTGTTCTTAAATATGCACCAATATTACAGCAGGATGAAGGGAAA
Source organism: Labeo catla (assembly GCA_012976165.1). Classification (NCBI taxonomy): domain Eukaryota; kingdom Metazoa; phylum Chordata; class Actinopteri; order Cypriniformes; family Cyprinidae; genus Labeo; species Labeo catla. The sequence continues at coordinate 616,438 of VONZ01000086.1, forward strand.
GATTCAAATAAGATTAGTGACAAACAGCTCAAGAGGAAAACAAACTGCTAATTTGAAACTGCAATAGTCTTATTGAGTCCGTTAACCCTGTCATGATCGGCACAGCTTTACTCAAAACAATTCTCATGATATGATGGTGGTTTCATCCTATCTGATTCCACAATATGTCAAACGAGAAAATAAACACATGTCCACATTATCTGTATGGTATTTGGCATCCAGAGAGCTCAAAGCATCCAAGAACCCACGGTACCACTGATCTCTTTAACGCTGTAAAGCCCTGTAAAAATCTAACAAAGTTTTATTGAACCTTTACTTTGCATATGTGTTTTTCACTGAGTATCATATTTGATCCATTAGGATTTTATAGCTCATATAATCTGATATAGTAAGAACATGAAAATAAAAAGCAGCTCAATTTTATTCAGAAACTCAAAAATGTACAATATGGTGCAGATACTCATATTTTCATGCACAAAAAGTAAGATAGAATTCTGATGATTGTATTGTAAATCAATGAGATCTTTATAACAGTACAGCAGATACTTACACAAAGCGATAAATATCAGTCGTCACTCTGTATCTCCAATAATATGTCCAATAATAAGATGACATTTAAATGCTTAGTTTGATGATCAAAACCTAATGCAATGCAATCCAATGATGATTGAGAGATGAACAAACGTTTCTCAAATAGTTCCTGATGATCAGATTTAGGACTCACTGATTTAAAAAAAAAAAAAGGATTAATGGAGAATCAAGTAAAATCAAGCTGCTTTAGTCTAGCTAGTGTTCATCTGGAAACATTACTAAAGTTATTCTCATGTTCACTTGATAAAAATCAGTAAAGATTTGACAGCAAAAAAGACACATGATGAAGCACCAGCTGAAGGTGAATGTTTGTACAATTATACTAAAAGACCTTTTATCTGATATATATATATATATATATATATACATATATACAAAAAAACTATCAATCTGACGACAGAAGGCATGCAGTAGATTCTGACTGATTTAACAGCAAAGTTTTGATCATGCTGATTATTTAGAGGCCTAAACGATCAATTATAAATATCACATAAGGTTACTGAGAAAACAGACAAAAATAGTACTAATCCAAAGAATTTGAAAACCAGTTTGAAAAGAGTCAAAACTGAGCTAAATGGAGAGTACTGCACTCTTAATGGCTGAGCTGAAGGCAAAGTATGTCATAAAGAAACACACAGGGGGTGAAGGATGAGTAGGAATCAGTGAATCATAGGTTTTCTAATTCTGCGTATTGCACACATTTTGTGTGGGCTTAATAATACACAAAGAAGATTTTGATGACCAATACCACAGCGAACTCTGGTGCTGGGACTGGTTTTGTATATTGCATAAAGCGTCCTATTATGCATATTATCTATATAGCATTTGACATTGTGAGAGCTGTGCCGCTGTTTAACGAGCCAACAGACAACATTTCTCAACACCAGAAGACAGTAATGAAGCACAGAGGAGTATGTCAACATTTTTGTTTTGCTCCAAGCAGGAATCCTCGAGCAGCATGCATGAAGAAATAAAAGTCTCTCGCTCTCTGAGGGGTTAATAGCTAACATGTGCTTTAAAGCAGCACAAGCTCTCCCATAGCAGCACTACACATTCCTGAAGAGTTTACAGGGTTAATGCATGGGTAACTAGATCCTGAATGAGTTTTCTCACACATCTACCCTCAAACAAAGCTGGTTTTTACATCGTTGCTCAAAGATGAAGGTAGAGCCACAGGAGGTCCCACATTCAGCAGCAAAGAAGAAAACAACAGATGCCACAGCTGAGAGTTTACAGCAACACGTTTAGCCACGATTAAGTGCCGAATGCATTTAAGGAGTCGTCTCATCTCAGAGTTTCACAAGCACACCAAGCAACACTTCCGGAAAAATGTAGCTGCTAATACAGCAATGCCTTCACAAGGGAGAATCAGTGGACATGTGTTCTCCATCTTCCTCTTTCATATGACCCCGTCTTCATGGAGTGGGAAGAGCACGGAAACAAAGGCTGATTTGTTCTGTAACTCTAAACAACAGGGATGAACTGCAAGAAAGCAGACTATGGTACATTTAATTTCATCCCAAACCCTCGTTTCTAACCAAAATAAATGGGGTCTTAATCTCTGACACAAACACATTCATTTAATAACGCAAGGGAATAATTAGCAATCAACCATAAAGGTTTTTCATTAACCAGTGCAACATCTAGAGAGCGGGGTGGCTGATAAAACTGATTGATAATGGCCCGTTCACATCAAGAGCAATAACTGTATTAGCATCCACGCCAACAGATGATACCGTTCTGTTTATTATAAGTGCTGCCATTTTGTGTTAAACGTCACACTAGAAGTCTGAATTCAGTGTGTGATGAATTACAGCTGAGTCTGTGTACTATAATTCAGTTTCTAGTGAATAATCATGCGTAAGCCACCCATGAGTCAATGAAAGTGCGGTAAGCATGAGCATCGTTCAGCTCAGAGACTGCAAACTCATCCTGAAGGTCGGAAACTGTGTACGTACCGAGTTTCTCCACGAGTTTGAGCATCACACCGCCGATGTGAATTTCCCCGGTGACTCTGAGAGACACGTCCCTGTTGAGGTCAGTGACATGCATCTTCAGCTCCCATGTCCCATCCGCGTAACAGCCATCTGGCATCCGTATACCGTCCAACGCCATCCTTTAGAAACAGTGTCAAAACCATTATGATCTGAAGTCTGTCAACTTCAGCAACAAGTGGCCTTTAACAGGCTAATCAAAGCAGAGCTCTTCAGATTGACAAAGATCTCAAAAGCAAGTCAGCTTCCCACCTACTTTCTGAGCTAACAGCAATGTACACAAATGTAAACAGAATAGTTTATCAATGAAAAATAAAGTGCAAATTAAAAACAAATAAAAAAACAAAACTATTTAGGACTGAAAAAGGATAATGGTATTAGAATTATTAAATATTAGATACCATACATTACATATGCTTGGGATACACTGTAAAGTTCGTCATGCCAATAAAGCACATTTAAACTGAGTGGAATTTTTTTCTAGAGGTCTGTGTAAACTAAATGCTTAAGTAGTTAACTCATAACAGTCTGACAATTTAATAAGTCACATTAAAATGTCGTACTGGAAGTTATAATGTTTTAGTTCAGTGAAATTAAACCTGTAGCTCCTGCAACTAACGGTCAAACTCTTGAGCTAGGGCTGATGACGTCAGCAGCCCCGCTCCAAATGCCAACTAAATAAAGACAGCCAGGTCAATGATAGAAAACACGCCAAAACCACTGAGAAAGTTACAGTTTGATCGATTTTTGGTTGAATACGAGCGTACGTTTTCGAAGCAAAGTAAGCAGTATGCTTTGAAAAGCGCAAAACAGAGATTTTTATTCAGAGTTGCGGAGTAACGTTACGCCAGACAAATCCTGAGAGGGGTGAAATCATAGCGTTCACTAACCTTCACAAATACGCCGAAACAAATCCGCAAAACACCACTTCAGTTCCCAGAACTTCAACAGGCTACGCGTTTTCTTTCCTTCGACCGCGTATTTAATCCTATCATGAGGAAGGTTCCCGAAAAAGGAAAAATCGCCAAAGTCCAGCGGCTCCTGAAGGGTTTTGCGTTAATGGAGTCCAGTGGCCGTTCTCTCTCTCTCTCGCTCACACACTCTCTCTCTCCTCCCGCCGGACCGCCCTCAGATAACGTCACTCACGCTCCGCTCGCGCTTTCCGCTGCCCGTCCATCACTCCAGTCGCCATTCATTTCTACATATATGACGTGTTTCTTATTTTTTAACTTGTTAATTTAAATGATTTCGTTAAAAAATCAACAAAACTATTTGCTTCTTTTTCTTTGTAACGGTTTTTTTAAAAAGTGCTATATATCGCTAGGAACATTATCAGACCTTCCTGTAAATGTGTGACCTTCATAAAAGAACAAATTAAATCCAAATTAAAGTAAATACAAACGCAGCTAACATGGAACGTCATCACTTAATATTCTGGAAAAGTGCTCTCCAAGTTATTTCCAGTAACGCCAATATTCGTTCAAAGATGTCTATGATATTCTTAAAACCACAGAAACGTTATTTTTACCTTTTTTTTCCCCCTGAAACTTTTTAGTTGGACGTTCAGCTAACATTTTTATATGTTAATGTCGCAGAATGTTTTGAGAGCATTTAAAAAGTAACGTTCCCATGTTATGTAATTTCAAAATGGCATGCTCTCTTAACGTTCACATCACCAAAACAACAACAAAGGAACATTCATTGCTTAACGGGAACATTAGCATTCCGCCTTTTCCAGTTCACTTTTATGAATACTGACATTAGTTAACTTTTCATTGGAATCACAAACAATCGTCCATTCTGAAGGGGTTAATTGTGTTTGCCATCACTGATAACAATCAGTTAACAGCAATAAACACAACACACAATTGTCGAATTAGTGTTTTAAAGCTTTTCTACGGGAGTAAATCCAAGAGTTAACAGGCCATCTGGAATATTATTTGACTACAGGGGTGTAGTAACTGCCTTTTATGGGAATAAAATGTTGTAAGATACCTGTTCGGTTGATTAGTTATTTTACTAGTAAAATACACACTACAATAAGCCCTTTCTGGTAGCTATCTATATATTCTCCTTCCCTGCTCATTTGATTTCAGGTTTACTATAGATCTGAGATTTAATTCAATTTCTTTATTATCACATGTGAAGTTGCTTGTGGAGTCAGACAATGTGATAGTTATTTTGCAGGATAAAACCTACATGCTATTTCAGGTGTGAAAAAAAGGATAACCCTTTCATTAAAATGCATTTGAATATTTCAAACAGTTCAAATCCAGCTTCTCCTGCACTCGGGAGTAGGAATTTGTGCTTGAGCCGTGGACTGCATCACAAGAATTTATAACCTCTCTCTCTGACCTCCTCCTCTGTGTCTAGCAAGGGAGCCATTGCCTTTTTAGGCTGTGTTTTAATTACCATGTAAACAGGCCGTAAGGCAGAGCAGGGAAATGAATTGGACGGGAAGAGCTTCACAAGAAGAGGTGTTTCTGTGTATGTGCGAGCTGTGATGGGAACTGTTACACATCTGACAACTTAAATGAGTCATTTTTACTTTGAAATGGTACAATTATTCCTAAAAAGACCTGAGAAGATTATTTATCAGAGCTTCCTCTCTTTAATAGAGCATAACAGCAGCGAAATGGGTTGTTGGTTTGTTCCTGTTAAGGTTTTTTTTTTTTTTTCTTCTCATTAAAATATAGCAATGATTGTATCTCAATATGTAAAAAGAACATACTTTGTCTCGTTTACTCATGCAAAGTCAATGCAAATTTACTGGTAGCTGTGTGGATACATCTGTAGGAGGACTAAAGTTGCTGGAAAAAGGAAAGTCTCTCAAATGATGGCTGCCATCTAGTGGCCAAACTGTCTAAATCACAGGTCTCTCAAGTAATACGAGGTCTAAAACTGCATACATGACAATTATATGAGAATTAGAATTTACATAAATGCTATTTAAAAGAGTCATGAAATATATTATAACATTCATATACACTAAGATCATTTATGTTTTAACTCACATTACTCACCAGCATTGCAGTTGCATTGAAATTATTTCCAGATGATATGCATGTGTACTTACGCCACATATTTGCTGAACACTGACCAACTGTAGTTTTTTAACTGTATTATTTTTTAATTGACCACTGAAAAAAAATAGCAAGGTTCAAAGAGCGATGTTGCTCCTGCAGTGAACTAATAAATGAATGAACTCGGTTTCCAAAATAGATAATCTGTGTTTGCAATACAGGTTTAAGGATATTGATTTCTCTGATTTACAAACCCTTAAAGGAACAGTTCACCCAAAAATGAAAATTAGCTGAGCATGTCCTCATCCTAAAGCCATCCAATATGCAGGTTAGTTTGTTTCTTCATCAGTTTTGGATAAATGTAGCATTATTGTCTCACCAATGTATCCTCTTTCACTAGAGGAAGCGTTATTATGGATTACATATTTTGTGCAGAAGCAACAGTCTGAAGTTAAAAACATCTTAATGATGGATTTGCTTCTTACAAACACACAGCTCTTGACTTTACAAGATATTAATTGATGGACTGGAGTGGTGTGGATTACTTGTGGATTATTGTGATGTTTTTATAAACTGTTTAGACGGCTCATTCTGACAGCACCCATTCACTGCAGAGGATCCATTGGTGAGACAGTGATGCAATTATATATATATATATATATATATATATACAAATCTGATGAAAAAACAAACTCATCTACATCTTGAATGGCCTAAAGGTGAGCACATTTTAGCTAATTTAAATTTTGGGTGAACTACTCATTTAATAAAATCATCTGTATGTTTGCTGGTATAGATAAGCAAAACAAAATAATGCTGTTTATATTTTTATGATATATATATTTTTTTATTTTTATAATGAAAACACAGTATTGTTCAGATTTCCATGATTCTCGTTAAAGCCTGTTCATCTAGTGATGTTTGGTCCTTAAATTAGCCCACACAAGACTTTACTGAACATCCCGTATTTGATTTAGATTTAGAGGGGTCATTGGATGCCCATTTTCCACAAGTTGATATGATTCTTTAGGGTCTTAATGAAAAGTCTATAATATACTTTGGTTAAAAATTCTCAATGGTTGTGTAAAACAACACGCTTTTTACCTTGTCAAAATCAGTTCTGCAAAAATCATCTCATTCTGATGGATTGTTCCTTTAAATGCAAATGAGCTCTGCTCGCCCCGCCCCTCTCTTCCCTCTGTGGAGTGACGAGCTGCTCTGATTTACTTTAGCGCATTTTGCACGTTTATCCGCAAAACTTGTTAACTAGCACGTTATTAGGAAAGTGATTGCAGAGATTTATTAAAAAAAAAAAACTTTATACTCACCTCTGCTGTAGGTGAAGCTGGATCACAAATTACTTGCGCGAACATAGACGCATTTATGTAGATCTGGAGGTGCATTCCCTTCACAAACAAACATAATCCACTGCATCTCAGATGTCGGGAGTAAATGACGACCACTACGTTCATTGTTACATCCAGTAACACAACACCTCAATCGCTCAGTTGGAGATATTCTTGTCTAACTTACATCCCTGCTCTGGCATCGAAACAATGAAGGTTGGACTGTTACAGCTGATCTGAGGTAAAACGCTCATGTCAATCAAGTATCGTGGAAGCGGCCTCTGTGGGTGTGACGGCACACCGACAGACATCTGAGAATGCCTGGATTTGAAAAAGGGGATATTATTTTTACAGATTAATTATTTTTACCATTATAGGGTAGATTTGTACATACACTGCCAACACACATTAACGTTCAAACAACATGAAAAAGTGAACTTTGCATCCGATGACCCCCTTAAGTCTTTTTGAGGAAGATTCTGTCTTATTATCTCCAGCACTGTTCAAACTTATAACAGACCAACACACTTCGGTGACTCGATAAAAGAGAATCACTGTTATAGGCAGTTTAATTAATTAAACAGTACATCTGAGATCCAGTGTAACATGAGTGGACAGGAACACATTTCTGCTGTTAATAAAGCCTTACTGACGAGCCTGTGGGATACACACTCACACAAACAAATAAGGAAACAGGTCTACATGAATAAAATAAATAAATAAATACAGATAATGTCACCCGTGAGAAATCAGACTGCCAGTCTAAATGAATCTAATCAGACAACCAATTCATTTCTTACTTCTGCTCTTCAAGTGTAGAAGGTAAACAGATGAGTAAAACATCAGTATCAGTAGCACTGACACATTTCAATAAAGACGTGACCTACAAGGACATATAAAACAACAAGAAAATAAATCAACAGCCTTTCATGTCATCAAACAGTGACTGAAGGAACAGGAACAAACTACATGACGTGAACAGTCTTGAGCCCGTCACATCCTACAACCTGCATACGTCATCTGTAATCTAGCCTAAATATTGTGTTTTCCAGCTGTCTAATAGTGTTGTTTTTGTGGCACATATAAATGTGAAGTGAATTGGTGAATGGTGAATCTTGCAAAAACCCATCAAGAACATGTCCAGGTAAATAAAAGAAACAAACAAACAAAAAAAAAGTTGGTCAAAGAAAAAAAAAAGTTTTTATCCAGACAAGCCACTTAACAACTTACTTGCTTTGTTTGTTTGTTCATTGCATTGTGAGATCATTTTCATGAAAAGTAAGCACTTTACCCAATATTCTCATTATAAAATGTGTCTGGATGGATTAAAGAACAAGCAAACATGACAATTCTGGAAAAAAAAACAAAAAAAAAACATTTTAGGTGATGAATTGTGACTTGTTCTGGGCAGGTTTCATAAGACTCTTCACAATCAACACAACTTGCTTACGATCTCTGTGAGGGATTTGGCTACTGACTGTGACATCAGCATGCTGAATTATCTGCTCATCCATTCGTAATCATGTGCGCTGCATCAGTAAAATAAATAAATAAGGTCAAACCACATCACATTGTAGTTGTGAGGGCATAATAAAGAAACCTCAAGTACCCTTCTGCATAAAAATACAATTTTGTTAACAATACACAATTGTGCTTCTTATTGCATTAAATAGACATTGTTCCCTCAAGTCAAAACAAAAATATCTAAAAAAAATCTCATATATACATTTAAATAAGTGCCACCCATTGTTAAGGGTTTATCGTGTATGAAAGCTTGTTTCCACTACAGAATAAAAGTTAAGGTACATTTTATACCACAGTTCTTACTTCCTCATTGCAGTTCTGAATTAAGATTTCTTTTTTTTTTGGCAATTTAGAGGAAAAAAAAGCTCATAATTCTAAAAAGAAACTTCATAATTATTAGATATAAATTTGAAATTGTGACAGGGAAAGTCTGAATTGTGAGATAATGAGATAATAGTTACCTTTTAATTTTATTTATTTATTTATTTTTAATTTCATGGACGAAAAAAGTTGTTTTTTAGAAAAGAAAAGTTTTTTCAAGTCAGAATTGTGAGATGTAAACTTGCAATTATGAGTGTATAACTTGCAACTGTGATGTACTGAATACAGTAAACTCGCATTTGTGAGGAAAAACGTTTTGAGATAAAAAGTCACAATTCCCTTATTTTTTTTATTCTATGGCAGAAACAAGCTTCCATAATTATGCGCTGCTGGATACATAAAGAACTCTATGACCTGTAGAGCCACATGGTCCAAACTCTTGCATGTCTGTTGCATTTACCTCCTGTGGATCAGGTGCACTATTTAAACTATTTATTATATAAAAAAATATTAGGATTTCTTAATAATGAGGTTGGGAGCTGCAGGTTTTGCATAGTCCAGCCTCTGTCCGTCTGGGAAGGCTTAGGAAACCAAGAGGCACCAAGTGTTCTTTGAAGTGTCCCACAGACCCAAAGCAGACAGGATGACAACAGTTTTTATTGAGGAAAGTGCCGTCTGTGCTACATGGAATTGGAATTTTCTGTCTGCTCTGTGCTCTGTTGCTTGTATATGAAGGTCAGGAGGAACAGGGCGACGTCATTGGATGTCCAGTAGGCCGTGTGTGAGGTCACCGCTGACCAATAGCGGCTCTCCACCAAACCCTCCCGAAGCTCATAGTCAATGCGATGCTCCATCTCAACTGTGACATACACAACAACCAAAGACATTTCTGAGTTCAGTGGAAGAAAGAAAGCCAAACAGGTTTGGAACAAGTACACTACTGTTCAAACTTTTTTGAAAGAATTACACTTTTTTTTTGTATTTTGGGACGAAGTCTCTTCTGCTCACCAAGGCTGCATTTGTTTCATCAAAAATACAGTAAAAACAGTAATATTGTGAATTATTATTACAATTTAAAACGTGCGAATATCTGTTAAAATGTAATTTATTTCTGTGATGCGCAGCTGAATTTTCAGCATCATTACTCCAGTCTTCAGTGTCGCATGATCCTTAAGTTGTGCTGCCCAATATTTTTGATGAAACTTTGAGACATTTTATATTTTCAGGATTCACAGATGAATAGAAAGAAAACAACAGCATTTATCTTAAATAGAAATCTTCTGTAAGTTTGTAAATGTCTTTACTGTCACTTTTGATCAATGTAATGTATTCTTGCTGTATAAAATTATTTATTTCTTTTAAAACATTCTTGCTGACCCTAAACTTTTGATCAGTAACTGTACTCCATTTCACTGCATCAAGAGAACACAAGTGTTGGTTGTACACACCTGCTGCTTCGAATAAAGAGGAGGATGAGGATGGAGATATGGCTGAAAATGCAAAAGCACTTTGGCTGTCCTCACTGTCACCTATCCCAGAATCCACGGCCGGCGGCAGGCTGGGTGATCGAGAGAAATGAGAGAAGAACATCTCGCTGATTCCTTTACTAAAACTCGCAGCACCTGCACAAACATGAGGTTACAGATTAGCAGACAACAATCTGACCATTACTTTGATTGTCAGCTTTTTTTTCTGTGATACACTTACAATGTCAGTCACAGGTTTTGCACTTCATAATCTGACATAATTTTCTATATCAATGCTGTGTTTTAAGACTTTTATGTGTAGTACTTCTATATAGTATAATATAGTAGAACTGTGTGACTTAAACTGTTTAAATGAGACTGATATGATCAGGGATCTTGCTGAAAATATGCACATGTCAGAATGGACTGGAGAAGTTATTATGAGTTCTGAAAGTTACAGCATGTTTTCATAGTAGTTCAGTAATTCAGTATGTAGTCAGCTATACCCAGTATGCTGGCCTTGCCCAGGCTGGTGATGGACTCTCCGTAGTGCCTGGCCAGTACCGGTGAGCTGCTGGGACTGGAGCCGTTCTCTGTGTCGGATGCTGCGTTCTTACTCGCGTTTAGATATGTGGGTCTGATCTCATCATACGGTGTTGGGTTGACGGTGTTACACCTTCAAAACAATTCATCAATTCATTCACTGACGCTCTTCAGTCAGAAGTGGTAAACCCAGAAGCATGTATACTTAGTTGCCAGCAACCTGCCAAAATCTGGTAATTTAAGGTTTGAAAATAATAAAAAATTCCTCTTTTAAAAAAAAATATATATATATATATATATATATATATATATATATATGTTATCATTATATTTTTAAGTTTACTATAAAATAATTGTATTCTTATTTAATACTCTCTTTTTAATTTAAAATATAATAGTATTACCACACTTTATTATTTTAATTATTTTATTTTTTTAAAAACTATATAAATTAAGCCCAATGATATTATTATCACTATTATTATTATTATTATTTTAGAGTTATATTTAATGGGTCACACAGAATTGGGACCAAACCAATTCTTCAGTTACTCTTATGAGTACCAGGCTAATTTATGTGCACCCCTGCTTATTATCAGTGTTAAACAGCTTTTGCTGCTTCATATTTTTGTGGAAACAGTGCTATTTCTTTTCACGACACTTTGATAAATATAAAGTTCAATAAACAACAATGTATCCCTTAATGCATCCTTGCTGAATAAAAATACTATTTTATTTATTTGTGTATTTACCCCAAACCTTTGATAATGTATCATGGTTTTTACAGAAGCAGCACACCTGTTTTCAACATTGACAATAATCAGAAATTTTTCTTGAGCAGCAAATTAGCATATTAGAATGATTTTTGAAGGATCATCAGCACATACAATTCTTCAAACTTCTGGAATCATAAATTAATTTTGGTGAATTCTCTCAGTTTCTAATAATTACAGAAAATGTCATTCCTGTATGCTTCAGCCCCAAATATTGGACAATAAAGAGCCTTTGAGTCAAAAAAGGTCACAAAGGAACCACTGCTTTAAACGCTTCAAATAGGACTTAAAATAGCACTTAAAATAAAATTAAAACTGCACCTACAAACAGCGAAAGAAAAGAAGATGATACTGAAAAATTATGGTTCTACTAGACAAGGTCATTTTGATTGTGCAAATAAAATGTAACATTTCATAAGCACGACAATTAGTGTTCCTGATTTGTATAAACTATACCAAAACAATAACATATTAAGACTCACCAGTGTATTTGGACAGGTGTGATATTGCTATAGTGCTTTAGAACAAGAGGCTCCAGTCGATAGGCCTGTCAGACAATGAAATATATATTACAACACATGCTAAATAAAATTACTTGCACTGCAACTTGACAGACTGAAATCAAGTGACGTCGTCTTACCACAGGATCTGTTGGGTGGAAGATGTTGAAGAGGCGTCGGCAGATGGATTTGGGCATGATGTGGTCCTGCTCACCGGTGTTACCGGGCCGAATGCCTCTCAAAGCCAGAAACACAGCCAGAGGAGAACCCATGCAGAAGAAGTTCTCCACCTGCAATTCAATAAGTGAGCGTCAAAGTACAGATATGTTATTTGTAAGAGAGTTGATCACAAAATTAAAAAGAATAGTTCACCCAAAAATGAAAATTTGCTTAAAATGTGCTCATCCTCAGGCCATCCAAGATGTAGATGAGTTTGTTTCTTCATCAGATTTGTAGAATTGGTCATCCCATCACTTGCTCACCAATGGATCCTCTGCAGTGAATGGGTGCCGTCAGAATGAGAGTCCAAACAGCTGATAAAAACATCACAATAATCCACAAGTAATTCAAACCACTCCAGTCCATCAGTTAATGTCTTGAGAAGCTTTGTAAGAAACATTATGAATCCATCCATCATTACGAATCCAGACATTTTTAACTTTTCAGTTGCTTCTGGCTAAAATATGAGTCCATAATCCATAATAACACTTCCTCCAGTGAAAGTCCATCTTCTGTTGTCTCTCACATCAAAATCTATACACATATTTGTTTAGAGCTCTTTTTTGGCTTATAGACAGCACCTGATCGATGCAGATTTCTCTCGTGATTCATACCAGACCACTTTTTCTTTTTTTTTACTGGAGGAAGCGTTATTATGGATTATGGACCTTTTAACAGAATTAATGGTTTGAAGTTACAAATGTCTTGATGGATTCGTTTCTTACAAACACAGCTTTTTGCTTCACAAGATGTTCACTGATGGACTGGAGTGGTTTGGAATATTTTTGGATTATTGTGATGTTTTTATCAGATGTTTGAACTCTCATTCTGACGGCACCCATTCACAGCAGAGGATCCATTGGTGAGACAGTGATGGCATTTCTCCAATATCTGTTTCCATGAGGAAACAAACTCATCTACATCTAAAATGACCTGAGAGTGAGGATATTTAATTTTCATTTTTGGGTGCACTGTTCCTTCAATGTCACTATATCACCTTAAACTTTAATGTAGGGAAGGGTGCAGCTTTTGATGCCTTCAGGCCCTGAAGCTGATCTTGCAGTTCTCGTAACCTGTCACAGACACAGATTAATTACAAAACTAGATTTATACTTTTTCTGAAGAATGAATGTGCTTGTCTATGCAAAACTCACTGTCACAATGCACAGGCATTACTACACACTTGCTTACCGTTGTCTGGTTAGCTGCACTTCCTCCAGCAGGTGGCGCTCTTCATGAGTGGTCCAGTGTAAATCTTCACCCTCCAGCTGATCATGATGTTCTTGCAGACAGAAGCGCACAGGATCCCACCCTGTCATGATGTCAAAGGTGATCACGCAGCCCAGCGAGTGGGAGATGATGGACACCTTCCCGCCTCTGCTCTCAAATTCAGGGTTTCGTGTGCAGAACAGGCAATAGAGGCGGTTGAGCTCCTGCGTCAAACCTTTAGTGATCTGGAGGGATGAACATTAGAGTACATGTAAACAAAAGACCTAATTTGCCAGCTGTAGAGGAAGATATATAGTACTGTTCAAAAGTTTGGGGTCAATAAGATTTTTTAAGTAATTAATGCTTCCTTTGATCAAGGGTGTATTAAATTGGTCAAAAGTGACAAAAAAGATTTCTATTATTTCAATAAATGCTGTTCTTTTCAACTTTCTATTCATCAAAGAATCCTGAAAAAAAATATAATTTATTATGATTTCCACAAAAATATGAAGCAGCATAACTGTTTTCAACACTGATAATCAGAAATGTTTGTTGAGCAGCAAATCAGCATATTAGGATGATTTCTGAAGGATCATGTGACACTGAAGACTGGAGTAATGGTGCTGAAAATTCAGCTGCGCATCACAGCAACAAATTACATTTTAACAGATATTCACATAGAAAACACATTTTAAATTGTAATAATATTTCACAATATTACTGATTTTACTGTAATTTCATCAAATGAACACAGCCTTGACCAGAAGAGTGTTCTTTTACAAAAACAAAAAATTTTTTTGCTAGTTCAATTCACCCAAAAATTAACATTCTATCATTATTAATTACTTATATGCCATTAATCACCTAACAATGCTTGACAGCTTCTGGCTACTACTGTACATGCTTTAATTGTGTGGAAAATAATTTCTATACAAGTTTGGAGTGACATGAAGGTGAGAAAATACTGACAAAATGTTAATTTTCAGGGAAACTATTCATCATGAATGTCGGTCACCTCGTCTCTGTAGAGAGGGCTGGTGTAGTACATGATGTCCATGGCGCTGCTGTTGAGTAAATCTCTCAGGCCTCTCACTTTATCTGGTGTGATTGACTCCACTGTGTCTGCATTTAGATAGGAGAACGCTCTCAAAATATGAACACAAAGTCTGATTAAACAGCTAATGTATTTTTTCAATCATCATTTTGTTATTAATGTTAATGCACGTTATTGTTTGAGCTGTTTCATTTGCACAGCTGACAGAGAGATGAAAGATGATAAACAAGTTTACGGTCTGTATTATATTCTTCTGCCATGTTTCTGCTTTAAAACAGCATCTGTGTGCTGGTGAACAAAAGGTAAAAGCATAGAGTGTGTGATAACAGCAGCTGTTCTGAGAGTGAATGCAGACAGATACGTGGTGTAATGTCTGTCTTACCGCCGTCCAAAGCCAGTTCAGAGCGCCACTCGACCGGCAGGAACTCCACATGTTCCTGTGTTTGCTCAGCAAAGTGCTTCTCCTCCATCTTCCTTACAGCTTCCCGCAGCCTGAACACACGAAACACACACGGGAACATACAGAAAATCATATTACCCTTCAAAACGTGCAAACATTAATTAAAAATGAAGTATTTAAAAATTATTGTTATTGTTAACGGCAAGTAAAACTATTGCAAAATGTTTGGTTAATTAGAATGTAAGCTGAAATAAAATAGAGTAGAAATATTAGATGAAAACCTTACACTTAAAAACAAATACAAAATTAGAAATGTAGCCTTGGAAATGAAGCGAAAAGGTTGAGGTTGAAAATCTAAAATTACTAGACTAATAAGCATTTCTTATATTCTTCATTTCTTATATTTCTTATATTTATTGTGTGCTTTTTCTTTTGTTCTTTTTGTGTGTATTTTAATAATTAAAAAAGAGCAAAACAAAATACATTAAAAAAAAAATTAAAAACACAATTATGAAAACCAAAATAAAAACAAAGAATATTAAAATATAAAAATAAAAGCTAATTTAAAATAATAATAAAGTACTATAATAATATAATAGCACATGCACAATGCAAAAACAAACAAAAAAAAGATTTCCTTCTTTTTTTATTTGTTTTAAGGAAGAAAGGTAGGAAACAACAAAAATTGTTAGGGGATTTTAATAATTGTAAGTACTCTGGAGTGCTTATATTTTCAAAATGCAAAATGTGATGTAAATACTATTTGTTTTCTATTTGTATTTGTTTTCATTTTAAGCCATGTTAGTAGCATCAGAACAAACTGCTAATGCATTTACAGTAATACATGTGTGACGTGCATAAAAAAGTTATTTTCTTAACACCATAAGTACCCAATTACTTCTTCTTCAGTAGCTGAAAACCAGTTTTAAAGCATCCCGAAATTTTAATTAATTCTTAGGTGAATGTTGGTGCTGTAGATATTTACAAAAAAACAGTTTTAAAGCACCCTGAAATTTTAATTAGGTAAATGTTGGTGCTGTAAATATTTACAAAAAATATTCACCAAACAGTATATATTATGTCAAGATGTTGACTCATATTAAGTGATAGACATGAGAAACACACATTTTGTTAGAAAATGTAGAAATCAGGAGCTCTGAACAAGTTTACATGAACCCATTCATCTAACTACTTTCCTATTTTATACACTACAGCTGTTCACCACTGCATCTCATTGAGGACTTCTCTGTCACCAGCAGCTCTCCTGACGACTTACATGCCAGTGTTTTTGATGATGCGATCCTTGTCCATCTTCTGTCCAATGCCATGGACCACAAACACTATGTGTGTGGTCTGAGGGGGTTTATCGTCCAGCGAAGCCTCTTCTACAAAGCCGCGGTGCAGTCTGGTGCCACTGCTGGAGGCTGAGCACACAACATACAATATGAGAGTTGTGCTGCTTCATTTATACAGTCACACATAAACAGTGCTGCTGCAGCCATCAACAACTAGTTTTTATAACATCACAAAAACATACTACCTTGGCTGCATTTGCATTAACATTTACAGGTTATTTTTGTTAAAATTAGTTAATATGAATGAACCATTTAAAAAACACTTAAAAAGGATAATGTTAAGGATAATTAATGTTCAATTCAACAGAATTTTTGTTTTTTGTCAGAAAGAAAAAAATGGCTGAAAACACGAGCTGAAAATATATGCCGTGCCGCAGCGTCCGCCAGTGTTCTGCATGCTGGTTTCAGTCTCCCTTACTTTATACTACTTAATAAAATAATAAATAGTTATTACAAAGCATTTTTGGTTTCGGTTTTCTGCCAAGTGCATCCAGAATTTTCGGTTTCGGCCCAGAATTTTCATTTTGGTGCATCCCTAATAAATACTGTAACAATTATGGGATGATATTAGTCTCAAAACGATTAATATATGCACGCACAATTATCCATGGACTGGATCAATTTTATGCATGTATTTTACAATCCACAAACAAATGCCTTTCAATCTGAGTCTGTGGAATTGGGGATTAAATGATTGTGCAGCGATTTGTACAAATACAGACATGATTGCAAATAAAAATGTTCTGTTCTGCATTAATATATCATAAATTGCTCATGCAAAAAGGAATCAGTGCATTTGTGGATCAGGTGACGCGTGCATTTATTGAGGTCTTGCTCGAGTCAATCTTGTTCCGTTCATTTGGATTTTGAGACTTCATTTTCGCAGTTTACAGCATTTCACGACGCACACACACACAACTATCAATGAACAAGGCCAAGTGCAATTCATTAACGTGTACGCGATTCGAAAAAAATCGCAAATTTGCGTCACTACACTAATGTGAAAAATGTTATAATTTGCATTAAAGTATCACAGTTTGTGCATGTGGCGATTAAAATGTTCATTTGTGGATCAGACGACATGCGTGTATTCATTTACATCTCTTCTGAGTCGATTCTATTTGATTCATTTGAATTTTGAGACTTTCGTTCCGCCCTTTTAGTCTTGCCCAATCCACACACACACACAGCTCGCGATCCACACGCAGCTGAGCCTTAGAAAATCGGCGACCACTAGATGGCGCTATAGCCCCAGTCACACGTGCACATTCCATTGTGTACGCTTTTATGAATGTTACATTGTTTTTTATTTGTTTCTTTTTGGTTTGGCTATTCTCCCCTGCCTGTTGAAATATAGTAAACATGTTTTATTGAACTTGTTCTAACAGAATAACTTGTATTAAATTTGTCAGACAAGAACTTCGTCATGGCACCTTTTTTTTCTGTACTTCAATGGCACGTTGTCACTTATTCCTTCCTTTTATTATTATTATTATTATTATTATTATTATATTATTATTAAAGTGCTATTATAGTCGCTTGTTTAAGCCATTAGTAATCGCATTTAATAATTTAGTAAACAATAAATTGGTTTAATATAATCAATTGTGATGCGATCTGGGAAAGCGCTGGGACATTGTCAGGAAATTCGAAAAATAGGTCGCACGCAAGGTTTTTATTATTTTTCATATCGTGAGATGGCGGAGCACAACAGCGCAATCTTAAGTACTGTAACTTAGCTGCTCACTTAATCTTATTATAATTGACTATTTCACATCCAGAAATGAAGGATGAAGTAAGTTACTAAAGAGGAAGAATCCAGTGAACTTTTATGCACAGTGAACAGTTGGGCTGCGCGCATTTTTCTAAATGTAAACTTCAAGGTAGGCTACATTATTCATGCTATCTAAACATACAAGGGGTAATCAAAGGTTTGGTGACTATAGTCATGATAAAAAACGGAAAACAAACGTTAGTCTATTTGTGTAATGAGCAGCATAGCGCTCCTGCATTGACAGACCCCTCTTGTTAAACCCGTGAAGTGAAAGTGAAAGCCGTCTCACTTAAACCCGTTTTTCTCAAAATTCCATTCCTGAAAATCATATCTATATCACCCAACTTAAGATAGCCATATTGTTACGTTCAGTCTACGGAAATAGATAAAAACAATTGGAAATAAAAACAGTTTTGAAAAGGGTTTGAGCCCAGCTTTCATATGGTATCAAATAAAAGGTTAAATTTCACCATATGTTGGGCTTTCCTTGATCGCATCACACTTTAATAGTGCGACTAGCCTACTAATGGCTTAAACAAGCGACTATAATAGCACTTTAATAATAATATATAATAATAATAATAATAATAAAAGGAAGGAATAAGTGACAACGTGCCATTGAAGTACAGAAAAAAAAGGTGCCATGACGAAGTTCTTGTCTGACAAATTTAATACAAGTTATTCTGTTAGAACAAGTTCAATAAAACATGTTTACTATATTTCAACAGGCAGGGGAGAATAGCCAAACCAAAAAGAAACAAATAAAAAACAATGTAACATTCATAAAAGCGTACACAATGGAATGTGCACGTGTGACTGGGGCTATAGCGCCATCTAGTGGTCGCCGATTTTCTAAGGCTCAGCTGCGTGTGGATCGCGAGCTGTGTGTGTGTGTGGATTGGGCAAGACTAAAAGGGCGGAACGAAAGTCTCAAAATTCAAATGAATCAAATAGAATCGACTCAGAAGAGATGTAAATGAATACACGCATGTCGTCTGATCCACAAATGAACATTTTAATCGCCACATGCACAAACTGTGATACTTTAATGCAAATTATAACATTTTTCACATTAGTGTAGTGACGCAAATTTGCGATTTTTTCGAATCGCGTACACGTTAATGAATTGCACTTGGCCTTGTTCATTGATAGTTGTGTGTGTGTGCGTCGTGAAATGCTGTAAACTGCGAAAATGAAGTCTCAAAATCCAAATGAACGGAACAAGATTGACTCGAGCAAGACCTCAATAAATGCACGCGTGTCACCTGATGCACAAATGCACTGATTCCTTTTTGCATGAGCAATTTATGATATATTAATGCAGAACAGAACATTTTTATTTGCAATCATGTCTGTATTTGTACAAATCGCTGCACAATCATTTAATCCCCAATTCCACAGACTCAAATTGAAAGGCATTTGTTTGTGGATTGTAAGATACATGCATAAAATTGATGCAGTACATGGATAATTGTGTGTGCATATATTAATCGTTTTGAGACTAATATCATCCCATAAACAATTGCTCATTGTTAGTTAATGCATTACTAATGTTAACTAATAGGACCTTATTGTAAAGTAATAACTAAAAACAAAAACTGTCACTTAATGGGGTCATCAGATGCCCATTTTCCACAAGTTGATATGATTCTTTAGGGTCTTAATGAAAAGTCTCTAATATACTTTGGTTAAAAATTCTCAATGGTTGTGTAAAACAACACCCTTTTTACCTTGTCAAAATCAACTCTATAAAAATCACCTCATTCTGGTGGAGGCTGCTTTAAATGCAAATGAGCTCTGCTCGCCCCGCCCCTCTCTTAGAGCTGTGGATAGATGCGCCTGTTTACATTAGCCACATTTAGCCACTAAAATGGCTAACTAGCACTTTATTAGGAAAAGCGATCTCAAAGATTCATAAAAAAAACCCTTATATTCACTTCTGCTGTAAGTGAAGCTGGATCACGAATGATTCACGTGAACATTGAGCGATTGAGGTGTTGTCTTGCTGGATGTAATAATGAACGTAGTGGTCAACATTTACTCCCGACATCTGAGCCCTGAAGATGCAGTAGATTACGTTTGTTTGTGAAGGGAATGCATCTCTCGATCTACATATATCTGTTTATCTGAAATATTCTTGTTTAATTTACATCTCTGCTCTGGCATCGAAACAAAGAGGACGGACTCTGACAGCTGGTCTGAGGTAAGACGCTCATGTCAATCAACTATGGTGGGAGTGGCCTCTGTGTGTGAAATTAAAATTAAAGTTTAAAAATTAAAATTAAAATTGGTCACACTTTAGTTTGGGCACCAATTCACACTATTAACTAACCATTA
This sequence comes from Labeo catla, assembly GCA_012976165.1. Lineage (NCBI taxonomy): Eukaryota > Metazoa > Chordata > Actinopteri > Cypriniformes > Cyprinidae > Labeo > Labeo catla. Next base: position 636,867 of record VONZ01000086.1, read on the forward strand.
ACTACAATTTTTGCCTCAGTAAACTAATTTGCTGCTTATTATTAGTTAGTAAGGTAGTTGTTAAGAACTAATAAATATTTCTAGCCAATATGCTAGAAATATGCATGCTATTAAGCAACTAGTTGGTCCTTAAATGTGTTACCACTTTAAAAAAAAAATATTCAAAAAATATAAAATAACTCAAATAAAATGAAATAAAAACTAATAAAACCTATAAAGACATATTTTTTGGAAAAAGAGAGACAAAAATATGCAACAAATTTTAAAATATTCATTTTTAATTATATATATTTAAAATATTAATACAAACTACAATAGTATTTTAATTATACTAAAACAACACTGCTGCCATATATGAATAATGAAATATTGATGTCCACTCACCTTTAGAAAAGCCCAGTTTCTGCGTGACAGTGCGGGCGATCTTAGACGTGGTGGCGTCGCTATACAGATACACCTCATCCACGCTGTACCAGTCCACATGACTGCGGCTCAACTGCAGACTGTGAATGGCTGGACGGTGATTTAGGAAAGCAGACAACATTCATTACATTCACAGACACGGCTATATAATAACTCATCACTGCTCACGTTACAGAGTAAATGGCACAAGACTACAGGAAGCAGATAGTGTCTTTTCAGTGCACAGATGTGTCTGGTTTTTAATCAGTGAACGACAGTGATTAAGCAGTAAAATATCCCGTAAAGAGCGCACACTGAAAAGCCAGCTGTCATTCTCTCTCACAAACAGAGAGACATGAACAGAGAAATGAATCAAATCAGCAAACCTCCACCTGATGTTAAGAGCAGCCCTGCGTCCCACTTCACATAAACAGAATATCAATATCACTTTCAACTCGGAGTATATATACATTTTAATGTAATAAACATTTTTTTTTTGTTTTAAAATTTTGTTGATTACAACAAAAAATAATTTATTTCCTCAGTCTGTGTTTGATAGTTCACTTCATTAAAAGTTTAAGGGTAAAAACATTCTGAATGGTTGTAAATGTGCACTTGCATTTTTGTTAAAAGGCTTACATTAATTATTTGGTAAACTATAGGGCCATACGAAATCCGTTTTATTTTTTTCCAAATTCTGTTTTTTCCATTTTAATTTTTCTGGATTCCATTTTTTTCCATTTTAATTTTGTATCAACTCCTTTTTAATGGTTAAACTAAATTTTATTAATCAAAGAGCATGTCTAATTAATTAAATGAAGTTTAATTAAAAATTAAATGTTTTATTTTTTCACACCATATTTGAATTATTTGAATTCTTTTTAAAATAGCCGTATGAGAGTTTTTTTACCCTCAGAAATTCTGTGCATTTAAAATGTTCTGGTTATCGAAGGCATAAAACATTCATTTCATTTATCTCTTAATTATTAAAAATTAAGCAAACTTTTTTTTTGGCAAAAAAGGGGAATTTACTATTAAAATTAAAACATGGAAATGTTGTGTGATTATACCCTAAAAAAATCATGTTTGCTTAATTTTAGTAGTAGTAGTAATAGTAGTAATATATTTTTGGCACAATGTGTGCAAGTTAAACCAGACTTTTATTTTGACGGGTTGCCGTGTCTACCTTTACATTTCTGTGCGTATATGATATAACGCTAGTTTTTCTAAAATGGAGCGGTCAAATGCTGAAATCACCGCTAGTGTCACACGCGCTTCAGTGTGTGTAGTGAACAAAAGCGCTCGTCTGCTCCATTCATTAAAACAGAGACACACAGAACATGCAGGATTCATATTTAAACGGTATTTGGGGTGTAATATTTACAGATACTAGTCCATATTGCGGTCTGATTTAAGTGTAATTACCTACTTTTGATTAATTCATTCAAACTTTGACAAATTCTGTGACATTCCACGTTATTCAGTAAATTCCGTTTTTATGACTGGATTCCACCATTCCGTCCGCATTTTACGCATCACGGAAATCATAAGGCCCTACAATTACAATTACATTGCTTGGAGTCAAATTACAGTGGGGAAAAAAATAAATAACTTTTTACAGCATTATTTTAGCATTATTTTATTTTTAGACAGAGATTGATAGGTCTGTTAGTAAAGTCTGTTGACTTTAGCAATTATTGCTGCATTCAGTTCTGGAAATGGAGACCTCAATGTGGCTCTCTGAGTAAACTGTTAAATTCTACGCATTTCCAGTGGTCAAAACCAAATGTGGGTCACTTTCCCTACAGCTTTGCATTATGTGGCTGTAACTCACGGTCAAGCATGGTTGAATTTTACCCATTGCAATGGTCAAGAACCAAATGTAGGTCACTTGCATACAGCTGATATTTATGCAAACACTGCAAAAATAATATTTGTGTTGTTTAGATTAATAGATTAGTTAAGAAAAAAGTATAGCTGTATGCAAAGCGACCCACATTTGATTTTGTGTGTACAATTGAACAATTTACTCAAAGTCACAGTGAGATCCCCACATCTCTGGAACTGAATTATATTGGGCCTTAAATGATGAAAAAAAAATAATGTTAAAAATCAGGCTCTAATATATTTTTAATATGTCTTGGGTTACAGGAATGCAAACAAGAACTGTTTTTACCATTTTTAACAGATTTTACTAACAGACCTACCAATCTCTGTAATAATAAATTGCTGCCACCTTTCTTTTGTCACTGAATGACCCTCTTGTAGCTATACTTTCAAAACGGGGTCTATTTTAACATTGCAGTGTTTTTCTTTATAAACTTCTATTGTAAGTTTAATACCACAAACATTTTTCTTCAACTTACACACTGAGGAATGAGATTGTTTTCTGTGGTAATTAACAGTATGCCACATTGAAGCTGTACATCCTTTTACTAAACTTCATTTTTAAGATGTGTTCATTAGAATGGGTGGACTCTGAAGTCTATAGGAGTGCACTTGTCTGTTACTCAGAGCTGCTCTTTTGCACAGGCGTCTAAGGCTGATCAAAGCAAACAAAAGGACTGCAGGCCTAGAGCATCACACCAAAACACTGAACTCTAACATTAACAGTAAGTCCAGATCAGTGATGGATCTGGAAAGAATGATTGACAGGTTGACAAGTGATTTCTACAGTCTGGTGTCAAGTGACCGTCCTTATCAGTGCCATCTGCACAAGTGAGGACGTTCAAAGGACAACGGGGTGATAAAATCTTAGCCGAGTTGCCTGATACACACACATTCATTTCCCAGGGACACAATCTACTCAGGACATCTTTCAATCTGATCTCTAAATGGGATCTTCAAGATGTTTATGTTTCATAAGGTACAATAACAAGGTGACAAAAGATCGATTTTTTAACTCAACACAAAATATTAATAGATCAACAGATAGGCTGTTTTATGAATGCAAACAATGGGCAATAAGCAAAAAATAGCTAAAAATCGCCTTCATAATTTGTTTACTCAGTGGGGGTTGTGGGACACTATTGCAAAAGGATCAACATACTTAAGATTTGAAACTCACTTTTTCCCAGATAAAGCTCAATGGAAGCATGCAGCACTACTCTACTGACCTACGTACATGACATAAGCCCTTTACAGTGCCAGGAGCCAAACTAAAGGTACTCAGGGGTCCCAATAAAGGACAGATTATTCTTATATGGCTATCGAGGGCCGTATCAATCTGTGGAACAGATGATATTTGATAGATAAACAACCTTAAAACAGTACATGTTGCGTTACATGTTCGTCACAAATGGAGTAGTGGAGCATTACAGCAAGACCAACTTAACCTGGAGGGATTACGAGGCCAACTAAGGTTAACAGGGCTTGTGTCAGAAGACAGGCTGTCAGGATTTCTGACCGGCAACCAGCACTAGGTTTTCCACATGTATTTTTAAAGGATATCCCTTTCTCTAGACTCTGCCAAAAAAAAAAACTAAATTTCTAAATGAAAAAAAAAAACAAAAAAAACAATTTTTATTGCAGATAAAGCAGCATTTGTTCAAGAGAACAAAACATTTCCAGAGAAATGAGCCCAAGGGAAAAGTTATAGGAAGGACGTATGTAATATTTGTTATCAATTTACGCAGGATTAGCAAAATGTAGAATATAGGTAACTGTACCTAACACAAATTGTTTTTCTGTATGTAACAACGCATACATTATTATACAATTTTGAGCATATACAGTCACACCAATTTTGTTTTTTTTTTTTACTAGTGGGTGCAGGACACTGTAGTTCATTTATGTAAGTGAGGATAGCAAAATAAAGTAAACTGTGACATATCATAGCCAAAAATTCTTCATACAGTGGACTAGCAGTAGAATTGATACAAATTTGGGAGCAAAAATTTGATTTGACACTTTGATCTGATCATGTTTTGTTACATACCCTTCTATCAAAGTTATCTGACATTAGCAAGATGAATTTGTTCTGACAAACTTTAACTCTTGAGTTCTTGTCGTATTTTATTGCCATTTTCTAAACGATAGCGAATAAACTGGGATAATGTAAGAAATGTTTAAGGTGTCTGAATAAATTTTGGTTTGGCTGTATATGAGATTATTAGGAGAAACTGAATATACAACAAATACTACAATTTAAGCCAGTAATACTATATTGCATTAAAATGTATGGTTGTATCCTGTTACACACACAACAGTCTATGTAAAAGGGTGTCTCTATTATCTTATGTTAATTAATAGTGGTGTCTGGTAAAAATGATGTATGAAACAAAGTTTACATCATATTTTCTTTACTATTGTGACAAGTATCTGAGCAGATGATGATGATGTGCATGGATAAATAATTTATAATAAACACTGTGATAATGATTTCATTGTGACTACTTTGTGAACTACTGGCCTTGGATTTAATCAGTTAGCAATACAATGCAAAATATATATAAGTTGTAAATAAGACACTTTGCAAGAAAGTATTATTTCAGCTTTGCATGCAATTTTGTCTGTTAAACGCTGTTTCTTTGTAATTATTTGTGAAATTTACTAGAAATGTCTGAGTGAAAATTCTTTCCAAGTAAATCCTACACCAAATTTCAGTGTACAAGTAGGCACAATTTAAAGAACAGGTCTGTAATTACAGTAAACTTTAACATGAGCCACACTGTATGCATCCAAAACACTGCTTTGGGTATTTTGGATACATCGGTCTCTTATAAGCAGGAAAAAAAGGTAAAGTGGAACATGAGGGCCAAAAAGAACAACACTTCTAACACTTCTGTCAATCTAGGTGTAAAGCTACTGTGGGGATTCTAATGAGCAAAGGCGGGAAAAGAGAATCACTATCTACAAGGAGTAAAAATGGAGGGTTGTAGTACCTTGACATCGCTTTCGCTTGTGACTTTTAGCACTCGTCTGATATCCGCTCCATTTGAATAGAAAGGGGAGGTAGAATGGGGGGAAATGGGAAAGAACTAACAAACCAAAAAACAGTAAGTGGTCACGTTATTGGCATTATCACTTCTCTGTATCACTCTAACACGAAAACGAAGTTTTAATAAAAACCCACAGCATTACGAGACTGCATTGTACGGTATAACATTCAATGCCAAATTCCAAGTAATACCGTTAAATTGTGTTATTCCAGCAGCAAACTTAAGCACACTTAAGGCGATAACAAGACCTGTGTTAGTAACACATGAAAATCATGCTTCTTACATGCTTAAGGATTTCTTTTTTAAGGATTTCCTTTTTAAGGATAAAGTCAAAGCATGTGATATGACCCAGGACACATTTCTTATTCCAGATATGTTAAACAATAAATGTTGTAATAGTAAAGACACATTGAAAACACAAAATCACTCTGCCATGGAAATCACAATAAACTCATATTTTAAATATTTTAAATCATAACAAAATTGGTCTTTTATTAATTCAATGTTTAGGGGAGCTGTTGTTTTGATACTGGTCATTCACAGACCATGTTTACAAGCACAAGAATATTGCTTTATTAATAGAAATTTGGTCATATTGTAATTATGTATGGATTGTTCATTGCCAAAACTATATTTAAACAATATTATATTAAAGCAGTGTTTGAGTCTACACTTTTAGTTCATTGTGCTTGTGTGATATAAATAAGACTTAACAAGTTACTGCAAAGAACTGCTAAATATGCAGTGTAATAAATGGAGAGGAGAACATCTCCAGTACTTCCATAAGAAAACAGCAGAAACATTGCTGATATTATACAGCTCCTGCACACAAGAAAAATGCCAACAGCTGCAGAGCTTGTAAACCTTGTATAAAGACTTAACTAGAATATAGACTTTAACCAGAAAATGCTGTGCATGTAATAGGATCTATTCCTAAATGATTCAGTGAAAGATTTTAGACACTATTTTACTGAGAGCAATCACTCCTCTGTGAGGCTGTATTATTTATTGTCCTTCCCTCCTTTTATTTCTTACACACGAACCAATGCAGAACTTTTCTCATGCTTTTCAATAAACCCACACACTCATTTCCCTCTAACAGTTTTCAGCAGACCCTTGAAACATGCCATTTTTTAAAACATTTATTTGAAGTCTTCATTTGTAAAAGTGATTTTTAAACTGTAATTTCTCAAACTCAAGATTTGTAGCATATGATAAAAAAAAAGTTTGTCATAATTCTTTAAAAGTTTAATATGCCAAGTCAATTATAAGTAAGCTACTGGCAGATTTTACTTTTTTGAAGATTGTAAACACTTAGATTCTTTTGAACACTGAGCCAACACCAAAATTGGTGTTAAAATGGACTGAAAATAAAATAAGCTACAGCCAAATTAAAACGAAGACTAACTTAGGTCCCAGTACAGAACCCTGTGGGTCACCATGGTCAATTATTTAATATAACAGCTTATTCAACAGAATCTGCTACCCTAGTAGGAGAAAAATCTGCAGATGAAGTGATTTGGACTGACTGGAGCAGATTAGACAAGATTTTCTGCACAAGGAAGTGTTGCATTTGATCTAATGAACCTTTACTTGTAATTAAAGGTTAGATCCCAGTGGGAGATATTCATTCAGAATTCATGTAGATGTAATTTAGCATGACCTACATTCAGGACCTCAAGAATACCTCAAGTGCTCTACAAGACAGTGAAAATGTAGTGTAATTTAACAGAAAGGAGGATAAATTTACCTAGCCCTGTTTTAACATCTCAATGTGAAGAGTCACATTGGCTCACTGGCACATTACCAGATTTTTGCTTTTTGCAAAAGTGTAATTTAACAACATCCTCAGTACCAAAATCCTCTCTTCAGCTGTCATGGCACGGCCTTCTGTCTCCAGCAGTCTAGACAGTTTGTACAAATTCTCCTTTATCCTCAAGTAGACTTTAGTCTTATTGAAAATCTCTAAAGACCCAGTCATGATCCAATTCCATTCCTCCCTATTTTACGGTCTACACTCCGTTATCCTACAAAACAAAAATGCCTTAAATATACAAGTATCCCTCAGTATTTTTCAACTATTGTGTAGAATTGCTATTATGGATATTCACTTCTGGGTTGCACATTTAACTTAACTCTGCATTTAGTCTCCATTACTGCTCTCATTCCATTTTCAAGTTAAATTGTAAAAATGTCATTTTGTCAACACTCAACCCAGAATTTTATGCCTAATGTCTTACATACTTCACTATAGATGATGTCACAGACATCATTATAAAACATTCAAATAAACTGATTCAGCATTTTCTGCAGCTTCTGCTGCAATGGACAGACTTTTTTAAATGCTCAATTAATACATATGCTTTTTGTAAATAAAATTTTATTTTACATATAGAGTTTTTATGTTAAACAACTGCCACTGTACATGCACACTATAGTTTTATCTATATATTTTTATGCTTTCTAGCATAATTAATTTATGAGACCAGCTTGATTTAGGGGTGAGTGTGAAGCAGATTTTCCAGCAGTTTTTCCAGTAAAGCAAATTTTCTGTGGTTCCACATTGGGCTGGCTTTATTGTACCAGCACCCTGCAAGTGGAAAACAGGCTTGTGTGTATTTATGGACAGAAATGATAACTGAAAAAGTACAAAAAATGTTTCTGATGCAAATGCTATCATGATGTTTTAAAACTGCATGAAGAACATTTCAGGCATGCATTAAGTGCACGCTGACATACACAAACAATCATTTGTCAACAGGTAGCGACAATAAGGGCAGGTGTGACCTTGCCAGGAGCAAAACCTTTCGCTGATGGATTCGTCATTCATTTCCTAATACTTCTAAACTGACCTACAGCCTCACATACAGGAGGAATGCTCTCTCTTTACAAAGAACCTCTAGAACAAACAAATGATGTGCTAGTTATAGAGTCTCTCACCATCTTTTCTGTCCACAGTCCTGGCCAGCGCGTCAGACTCAAAGGCGTCCTGTATCTGTTGTCCTCGGAAACGCGCCAGGTGTTCTTTCTCAATGAGGTCGCTCTCATCCTCCTCTACAGGCATCCATGTGCCGTCAATGAACCACTGGCCTCTCATGACAGGGATACGATCCTGTTCTACAAGGCAGAGTACACAAAACATTGCTAACAGAACAGTACAGGACACTGAATAGAAGTAAGAAAAGCCTAATTCATTCAGCCTAATAATATGAATAAGAAACGCGTATTAACAATGGGTAAATTGCATCTACACTTAAAAAATATCTTTTGAAATTATAAATAAAACAAAGATTGTGTTTCATAAGATATCTACTTCAAAATGTCATGTTTATTTCAGTATTTATTGCTGTTTCTTTGTAAGTATTTATGAGATGTTCTAGCAATTTCTGACTCCAAATTTGTGTCAGTGTACCTGGTTTTAAAAGTTTTACACTCTGAACACACCATAGTGTTATCACATTCACCCGAGATGCTAATACAGTTAAACATGTTGCTTTTAAGATGATGCACTGAATATCTTTTATGAAAAAGAGTAATTTTCATCATGCGAAAGTCACTGTATTCCACAATGTCAACTACATTACTTCCCTGTAATGTGATAACATATTTGGGTCATCCTATGGAAATGTCCATTTTTCTGTCCCTAGCCTTTACAGAAATAATACACTTCAGGGTTGCAATTTCTTTGTTTTAAAATGAAACAATATGTTATCTGAACAATTACACCTTCTTGAGCTATCAAAGTGGCAATATTTGTTTTTGAATTAATTATTCTGAATTTCAAGCACCACAAAACTGCTCGTCCACACAGTGATGTACAGTGGGAAAGTGCTTTATTCTGAGGTCAAAAACATGATTTTCTACCACTTAAAATACAAAAATGCATTCATAACTATTAAATATATGATGTAAATGGCATTAAAAAAAAAAATATATATATATATATATATATATTATAAAATATACAATGAAAGTAGTAGTCCCCTGGAGTTGTGTCACTGTTGTTACCGTTTAACAAAAATGGTTTACTTCGAAATAAAAATCACACTGATGATAATCACTTGACTTCCTTCTTCCTGTTTTCTAAAGATCTATGAAAAAAGGCCCATGTTAAGTCCACTGTCTCTTTTCAGTTATCAGAAATTTTCTCATTTATCTCTTGATTTCATATAAAGCTTTTAGTTGTCGTCACTGGTGTGAGCTGCTTTATTGTTAGGAAACCGAAAAAACTAGAATACAAATGGATTAAACTACTTAATTTAGTGAATATACCATGACTCATAACGTGGTTTAATACCTTGCAGCAGCCATTTTGTAAAAAAAAAAAACATTTTGTATTTTAATTAAAATTGTCACTGGTCTTATTTTCCTTAGGGGTAAATAAATGCAAAAAAAAGATTTAAAAAATAATAAATAAATAAATAAATATATATACAAACACACATTTCTGTAGAATGACCCACTTCAAAAAAAAAGTGCATTATTATTATTTTTTTATCATTATATATTATTATTATTTGATTTATCTGTCATAAAAGTGGCTTAAAACATGGGAGATTTGTACAAAAATGGTTTGCAATTTCGAGAACTGCCAATTAAAAACAAAAGGTCTTTCTTCACACCTGATGTGAAAACTGCAGGTGTCACAGACAGCGAAGAATGTTAATAATTCAGTGGACAGGGCAGGTACTTTTCCTGGAAGGATGAGCACGTTGCATGCAAGTATAGAAAGCGTTCAAGAACACTTGAAGGATCTAAGGATTGCAACTAGTGTGTGTAGCTTCAGAAAAAACAACCATAGAGTTGTGCTGTGTTTTTTCTTTTTTTTTTTTTATTATTTATAATTTAAACTGCTCGTCCCCACAGTGATGTACAGTGGGAAAGTGCTTTATTTTGAGGTCAAAAACTTGTTTTTCTACCACTTAAAATACAATAATGTATTCATAACTATCAAATATATGGCATTAAAAAATAAATAAATATTATAAAATATATAATGAAAGTAGTAGTTCCCTGGAGTTGTCACTGTTGTTAAATATTCAGTTAAATTATAGATTCATGTATCATTTAACCAATTATTTATTTGTTTGTTTATTTATTTTATATTTCTTATTAATTTATTCATTCTCCTTGCTTTTGTAGTGCTTTTTATTTTGTTTAATCAGATTGCGTGGTTTGAAGAGACATCTGTCTTCACAAGTTAGAGATAAGAGAATGTCTCCAAGTTTTTAATGTAACAGGACGATGTTGTGAAGCAGTTTTTACATTGCTTGTGCTTTGGTATAATACGACTTGTTGGGTTTGTGCTGGACAGACAAAGTTCAGGCAAACTAGGGATTGAGCACTGAAACACATCTAACTTATTCAATAAACCCTGATCATTTTTATCATCAATTCATCTCTTGCTTTCTGCTATTTCACAGCTCGGGTCTTCTGACAGGATCTGGTAGAGAGACTGGATACAATATTCCTGGTGTGGAGACTGAACCTAACATATTGCCTAGCAGGGTGCAAGCACAATTTAACATACTAAAACTGATCTTTGTCAGTAAAGCCAATGAACGCAATAAGACTTAAGCACAAGATTACAGACCGCATCCTCTCAGATGATTCTAACCCAATTACTTTAAAGAATAAAAAAAAACAGTGGGGTGCTTTATTCGGTAATTTGTCAAGTCAGGACTAAAATTCAGGACATCGGTTTAAAAGACAATTAATAATCAATAATATTATTGATTTAACTGCACTGATAAACTAAATTGCGCTTCTTCTTCTGTAGAGCTGCTTTACAGCTGAAACGGAATCTACAAGCACGCTGCTTTGAAACAATCAGTAATGTATAAAGTGCTATATAAAAAATAAATGTGACTTGATATAAACTCATCAAGGAGCAATACTTACGATTCCAGTACACCGGATAGCACTCTTTATTCCTCACATCCACTTCATAGAGTCCTCCTCTGACACACACCGCCTCTATAGTGATGTCAACGTTCTCAAATCTCTCATTGCTGGTATCCAGCGACGGTTCACCTCCATCAAGCCCGTCAACTTTAGGAATCTCCTCTCCACCACGGCTCTCTTGGTTTAAAGCCCTTTCCAGGTTTAACTCGCAGAATCTGCGATACATGATTTCTATCCTGAGAGAGTCGTGTCCCATGAAGGGCTTCCATGTCTTTTTGTCCTCTTTGTAAAACCACCTGACCTCCTCCGGTCCCAGCTCTGTGATCACCTCAAATCGGTGTCTGGAAGCACTGGAGCGGGTCGTTTTCCGAAAGTTGAGCAGATGATCCTTACCATGGTAGACCGAGGCAGGGTTTGTGCAGTCATCTGCATTGCTGGTATGGAGGTAGCTGGTGACAGGAGTTGTGCGTGGGTCCAGATGGCCCCTAGGAAGGACGTCCAAGGCTGGATTGTTGTGGTTCCCGAGTCTCAGCGTCATTCTGTCCCGTGGTGAGGGCTGTCTGTCCATGTCTGACCGCACTGCGTACATCCCTCTCCCAACGGACTCGTCGTAGAGGCTGAAGAAGGCATCGTTCCACACTCTATTGCCAAAAGACAGTTTATTGCCAGGATTGTTAATTAAGCGTGTCTTCTTAGTAAGACTGCTCATAACTGGTTGCTGGTGAAGCCAGGTGCTGTCCCGCCCGGGAGTGACCTCTGTGACGTCATTCAACAAGGACCATGACGTCATATCAAAACAAAACGTACCTAACACTCAAACTGCCGCTATAATTTATTAACTAAATGACACCATGTCATGCTATTCAGCTGTTATTGCTGGTCAGGTGAGCAGAAATGGCCGACGTGAACGTGTATACCTGACAGTATGACGTCACAACACAACAAAAAGTAGCGCAAAAGCAACTTACCACTTTTAAACGCACATTAAAAGACTTTTTGCCACGTTATTTGGTTGTTTTATATGTAAGGGCAAAGTCGAAGAACCGGTCTGACAGACTGCAGTGATTCCTGCACTGAAATCTGCACTACCGGATTTACGTACTCTTGCAAACCTGCCGTCCGCTGTCTCTCAACCGAACCGTTGAGTGACATTTCACCGAATCACGCTCTTCCGCTCTGTTTATCCATAAATGAGCCCGTGTCACAAATAGAAACATAAGTCTGTCCAGTATTCCAGTCAGTCCGACGGCGGCTGGGAAATACACTGACCTGCTGGAACACTGACAAGTGCGGGATGTACGAGCTTACATCATAGGAGACGTAGTGCGTAAGCGCTCACGTATGAGCGCATCGCCCACTTGCTACTAGGCAACCAGGTAAGCTGTTTGGGCAGCCAGAGCGCGCACGTATTTGTGAACGCGCTTGAGGCTAAACACGCTCTGGTTTGAAGTAAATTGAATCTGGTTAAATGTAATCTAATATAATATAATACAAGCATATTTTGTAATAAAATAACAAGAACTGTAGTTTTTAAATAAAGAATATCTCACATAATAACATATTCCAGTAAATATATGTTATATGTAGTAATAATAATGTTATATTACAATATGTAGCACCGCGTTGTGTAACAACAAATAATTAAAATAAACAAATAAAAAAAAAAGACACTAAATAATTTAGTTAATTGTAGTACCTCATAAAAAATGCTAGTGAATAATTAAATTATTTTCTTCTACATATAGGAGTTAACTGTTATTTATTTATTATTTTAACGTAATAGTGTTTGAACTTTATACTTTCGGGTTGCTAGACAAGATCCTTAAATATCAACACTGTAATTTCTTTAACAATAGAGATGTCACAGGTTCTTTTTTTTTTTCCTTTGACTTTGATCCAAGAAAACGCTTCTTGCGAATTTTATCAAGAAAGCATCCACAAAACAAAATATATATATGGGGTGAACTCCACTTTTTGTGAAACGTGTAATTTAGATACCTTTTCTTTTCTTTTCTTTTCTTTTCTTTTCCTAATTACTTTAACTTTAAGGTCCAGCTATAATATTTCAATTTGAATACAGTTCATATAAAGTGTTATTTGCAAGATATATACCAATAAACATTTTGAGGTCATGTACTTAAGACAAATTTCTTTTCAGGTAAAGTCAGCCACCTTGGCCATCCCTTATTTATAAAAAATTATTCTGCACCTGAATTAAAAACACATGATTTATTAACACATATTATCAGACAAACATATTTAACAAACCAAAGAAATATATAACCTACAGGTTGAGAGTAAAATAAATCAAGTGTAAATCCACATCTCAATTTATGTGTTAAATTCCAAACAACAGAAAGTGAAAATGTGAAATGTTGCTTTGGCTATACATTTGATGAAATCTTAATATCAGAATATTCAGAAATCAGAATATTGATTAAAAAAATGAACTCTGCAATATATTAAAGATGTGACTATAACTAAAAGGCTAAAAACTAATAGAAGAAACATTTAAAATGGTAAAAATGTTTTTCTGTCTATGCTCTCTAAACAATTTTTAATTGTGTCCATATTTTAAAGCATTATATTCTGCATCTAGATTTTCAATCCACAGATTGAACTTCATGCTTCAACTTCCTTTCTATTCTCTCTTTCCTTTCTTCCATCTCTAACTTGAATTTCCTGACTGCAGTCTCATTTCTGTTTTCTAAAAAGTGAATTATACATGTCAACTATAAAATAAAGTGAATGTCAATTTATTTAATGAATTTAGGTATAATTACTGAGGATTAAAGGTTGGCCCACTTAACCTGAATCCCACTTGCCCACTTTATCTAACACGTTCAGCCAAAGCTGGCCAGCAATAATTAAACACCTTACAAGAAAACAAACTTTTTTTTTTACAAAACATTCTATGCATCTTATTCCCTGTTAACAGTAGTATCAAATAAAACAGGAACTGTCAGAATAATGTTTGTTCACATTTAGTGAACAACCTTATAATTTACAAATAAAACAGTTTTGTCAAAGGGTTTTCTACCTTTCACCATGACACAGTCCTCCTTTGAGGTGAAGCCACACCCCCAGTGTCATATTGCATCAATCAAAACTATTGTATCATTTAGAGAAATAGTGTCCCTTTAATTAAAGGGGTCATTGGATGCCCATTTTCCAAAAGTTGATATAATTCTTTAGGGTCTTAATGAAAAGTCTATAATATACTTTCGTTACAAATTCTCAATGGTTGTGTAAAACAACACCCTTTTTACCTTGCCAAAATGAGCTCTGCAAAAATCATGTCATTCTGATGGATTGTTGTTCCTTTAAATGCAAATGAGCTCTACTCGCCCCGCCCCTCTCTTCTATCTGTGGAGTGACAAGCTGCTCTGATTTACTTTAGCTGCATTTAGCCGCGAAACTTGCTAACTAGCACGTTATTAGGAAAGGCGATTGCAGAGATTCATAAAAAAAGCCCTTATACTCACTTCTGCTGTAAGTGAAGCTGGATCACAAATTATTTGCGCGAACATAGACTCATTTATGTAGATCGGGAGCCGCATTCCCTTCACAAACAAACGTAATCCACTGCATCTTCAGCAGCTCAGATGTCGGGAGTAAATGACGACCACTACGTTCATTATTACATCCAACAACACAACACCTCAATCGCTCAGTCGGAGATATTCTTGTCTAACTTACATCCCTGCTCCGGCATCAAAACAATGGAGGTCTGACTGTTACAGCTGATCTGAGGTAAAACGCTCATGTCAATCAACTATCGTGGGAGTGGCCTCTGTTGGTGTGACGCCACTGAGAAAGGCGTCTGAGAATGGCTCGATTTGAAAAAGGGGATATTATTTTTACAGATTAATTAAGAACCACTGCATGGATTTTTTATCATTATGTGTACATACACTGCCAACACACATTAATGTTCAAACAAGATGTAAAAGTGAACTTTGCATCCGACGACCCCTTTTAAAACCATTGTTATGCTCTGAAAGTGTAAACCCATTGAGCACAGTACAATCAAGCTTAAACGGACCACTTTACCTGAATTCACCCTATTTTGAAACATGAGGATACTGTGCTTTATACCATCACATAATTGGCCCCAGATGATGAAAATGAATTTGTAAAATGTTTATTATTATTAGCATAAATAGGTTGCAACCACCTTATTTACTCTTATTTGATAACAAAAATTGTCCACAAGAGGTCGCTGTTGTCTTGCTTCTGACCTTAAACTACTGCTCAGTGAACATTATTTTAGTTTTGTGTGTGTGTTTTTCAGTTGCTCTGACGAGGTTTGAACCTGCTCCTTGAGGATGTTTGGTCCTGAATTTAGATTTGTGGGTCTCAGTAGTAATGGGGAAGTGTTTCTCCAGCATCGGGCCCCTGCTCTCGACTGTTTCGTGCCTTAGCCGCTAATAGGCAGCTGTCATGAAACCTACTTTGCAAAAGCAGCAACACGTTTGAACAGCTCAGGCTCAAGGGGCCCTGGTGATGTGTAACCCCACCAGGCCCCTGTACGCCATTGTTCTTTCAGCCATGTTTCCATAGAAGCTAAAGTTACGCCTGTGGGTTTCAACTTGTATATCCTTTGCTGATTTGTATTCAGTCAGACCACAGTCTGGAGGGCTTGCGGATCTTGCGGTTTCCATGCAAAGAACAAAATGGATGTGTCTGCTTCTACTGTTTACATGGTCTGTGAGACTGACTCGAGTTCAACTGTCCACAAGTGTACAGCTGTTATCAGACTGCCTGCGATGTTTATACACACACACCATTATTACAACAACAAAAGCGGGCCAGCTTCTGCTGATATACGAGTATAATAAAGCTAAACACATTGCTTTTGTTTACTTTAATCCCCAAAAGCTGCATTAGGTTACACTAATTGATTTACAATAAATGTCTGGTGTTTTAGGGCACATCTGGAATAAGTCTTTAAATGGAGGAAGGGAGTGTTTGTGAATATGTGAAATTCATGTCGAATCTTCCTGTTTATGACATGTGCGTGTTTGTGCATGTCAAGAGCATTTGCCCCGTAGCAAATAAAAGCTCTTTAATATACAAGGAGATCACATAGCGTGTTTACGTAAGTGCTGTTTTATGCGTGTGATGTTATGTGCGCCGGGACATCGGATCTGCTGCTCGCCACATTCCGCGCTTGCAGGTGGTCTGTCCGCGCTCGGGGTCTAACAGGGGATTTCATATTTCATAGGAACGCAGCATGTTCTGGACAGCATCATTGAGTCCACATGGAAAGCAAGAATGTTCTGTCGTGAACACTTGGCTCGGAGCCGCTGCCCGTCAGCCCCCCTCTAGCGCGCACTCACTCGTCCTCACCGTTACAAGCTCGTCATGCAGTTACGGATAGCAGCAGATGTCTTTAACTCTTTAGGATCCAGACATCCAGATGACAACATGTCTTTCGTTACTTTCTTACATGCTTACCACACTGTAAAAATTGTAGGCCTACGTATATGTAATATTGCAGGTGTTTCTTGTTAGTTTTCTCGTAAATGTAGTTAATAAGTTAACCCAGCTAACCAAAATATGCTCTAAGAGCATTTTTCTAAGCTATGAAAGTATTATTTCTAAATGTATTTTTTAAATGATTTAAAAGCATTAGTTATACGAACGTTAAGGGAACATTCCATTATCATTTTACAAACTTTATTGGAACGTTACTTTTGAATGTTCTTTGAGCATTTTGAAAAAGTTACATGAACGTCCTACTAAAGAGCTTTGGGAAAAAAAAAGGGGGATGGGGGTGGGGGTGGGGGCGGGGTTTGTGCTAAGGCTTTGAGAACATTTAATTAACATTACTGGAAGAATGCTTGTTCATAATTTTAAGAGAATCTTGCCAAAATGTAAATAAGGCATACACACAGGCATATTCATTTTTAAAAAGTTACAGATACATAACAGGATTAACTCTATGTCTATTTCCTTGCACAAAATTATAGAAAACTATTGATTGAATAAAAGTGAACAAGGATTTAGGAGAGAAAACTTCACTCATAAAGCGTTACACCATGAACGAGAATGTAAACAGGATGGAGAACTACAGATGTTCACATCATTGACAGATCTAAGCTGTTATATAATACAGTGCATGCTTTGGAAAATTCAGAAAACATCATCTAGTTGATGTAACATGAGGGTGACAAGCAAATGCATTGTTGTTCACTGCTTGTAATGAGAAGTTTAGCAACAATAAATGTGTTGTCGGAATGAATCCGATTTCATATTCTGTAAGTTCTGTTTGAACCCTAAACATTATAATCCGTTTCACATTCATTGAGATGTGCATTATATGTATTCTAAACAAAACTTTAGTGCATATGGCAGTGCGTCAAATGAATGTCCAAAAATGATTAGTCTGTATAAGAAACTGAACATTATTTGCAATATTACTATCTGTAATCCAGAGCCTCAGACACAGAGGCTCGATTCTTTACTGCAAACTGGTTCTTTTGGACAGTTTGATTCAATGAATTCATTCAAATGGCTGATTCACCAGTTTGTTTACATAATCATGCAATGACATAACATATACACACAATTATACGATTAAAGCCGAAAATACCAAATAATCACGTGAAATGCATGTTTTACATGTCTAAAGTATGTTAATAAACTCTTAATCAACTCACCTTTTTACATTAACAGAGAAACCATAAAAACATTCATTTGGCCCCTTCATTAAAGGGGTCATCAGATGCACATTTTTCACATTTCAAGTTGATATGATTCTGTAGGGTCTTAATGAAAATCTATAATATACTTTGGTTAAAAAAATTCTCAATGGTTGTGTGAAACAACACCCTTTTTACCTTGCAAAAATCATCTCATTCTGGTCGAGGTTGCTTTAAATGTTAATGAGCTCTGCTCGCCCCGCCCCTCTCTTCTCGCTGTGGATTGACGAGCCTGTTTACTTTAGCCCGTTTAGGCGCTAAACTTGCTAACTAGCACATTATTAGGAAAGGCGATCACAAAGATTCATAAAAAAACCCTTATACTCACTTCTGCTGTAAGTGAAGCTGGATCATGAATGATTCGCACAAACATAGACGGATGTGTGTAGATTGGGAGGCGCATTCCCATCACAAACAAACGTAATCTACTGCATCTTCACCAGCTCAGATGTCGGGAGTAAATGACGACAACTACATTCATTGTTACATCCAGCAACACAACACCTTAATCTGAGTGTAACCGGGAGTGAGAGACGAGAGGCGAGCGGATCCATGTGCAAGCCTTTATTCAACGGACGAGACAGATACATAGTTGAGCAGGCAGGGTCAAACAGGGGTAACAGGTGAAACGCAGGCAAAACATAGAGAATAGTCCTAAAACAAGCGAAAATCCACAAGGCAGGCGGCTAGGCAGTCGAAAACGAGGAAACCAGGCGGGAAAGACAAAAACACTGGGAACTAGGAACTCGGAACTCGGAACCAGAAACTAGGAAACGCTAACAGTAACAATTCAACAATCCGTGAAGTGCACTGGGAAGGACCGGGGCTTTTATAGAACGCCTGATTGGTCACGGGGGCTGAAGCAATCAGTGCGGTGGAGGATGGGAGATGCAGTCCGGAGTGTGGTGCAACAGTCAGAGTGTGTAGGTGAGGTGAGAGTGACATCTGGTGGTGAGCGGACAACGGGACACCGACCAGATTCGTGACACTGAGATATTCTTGTCTAACTTACATCCCTGCTCCAGCATCGAAACTAAGAGGACGGACTGTTACAGCTGGTCTGAGGTAAGACGCTCATGTCAGTCAACTATCTTGGGAGTGTCCTCTGTCTGTGTGATGCAACAATGACAGGCGTCTGAGAACGGCTCGATTTGAAAAAGTGGATATTATTTTTACCGATTAATTAAAAACCACTGCATGGATTTTATCATTATACGGTAGATTTGTACATACACTCCCAACACACATTTCACGAGTTCGCCTGCCCATCCAGTCCTAATGGGCAATGGTAAACAAACTTGGCTTGCTGTCCTTAATGGAGGCTCGAACCCGAGGCTCGGCTTGAGCGCAGAGTTCGAACCCCCCAAAAAGTGCTTACAAGGGACAGCAAGCTGGGCAATCAACTGCGAGTAGTTTTTGTGATACGAGTAGAGAAAACCTTTATTGATTCCATCTCCCAAGAATGTGCAGAATACGTTTCCCTGTTGCCACATTAGGGCAATATAAGGCAGTTGAAGGGCTAACAAACGAGATCGCTCCTGAAGGAGAGGGGTGGGAAAGCACTGCTGCGGCAGTGACGTAAAGAAACATTTTCATCTGAGGAGAAATCTCTGCTCTAGCAAAACTGGAAGAAAATTAATATATGAAGATTAGACAGGGTGCTGCAAGGGTGCTGTGCAGAATCACTGCTGTGGCAGTGAGAAGTGGAATTTAGCATGACATCAGCTGCAAGGGAAGTGGGAGAGGTTATTGCTGTGGAGGCGAGAAAGAGTTTTAGTATACCTGCTCTAAGACCGGTGGAGGAAATCATTGCTGCGGCAGTGAGAAATGGAGGTTAGCATGACGTCTGCTGCAAGAAAGGTGGGGATGTCTATGCTGCGGAGGTGAGAAATAGTGATTTAGAATGGAAACTCCTCCAAGACCATTGGAAGAAATACTGACCTCTACACATCTGCTGAGACCAGTGGAAGAATTCACTGCTGCGGCAGTGAGCAAAAGAGTTTGGTGTGACATCTGCTGAGGCCAGTGGGAGAAATCACTGCTGCGGCAGTGAGAAATAGGAGTTGGTATGACATCTGCTGCAAGAAGGTAGGAGACGTCGTTGCCGAGGAGGGGAGTAATAGAGTTTGGTATCGCATCTTCTCTGGGAATGGTGGAAGAAATCACTGCTGCGGCAGTGAGAATTAGAGCTTAGTATGGTGACTGTCTGCTGCAAGAGTGGTAAAAAGAAATCACTGCTGCGGCAGTGATTTTAGGTCAAATCAAGTGCCCCCCTACATTTTAACAGAGCTTTAGACGATAGAAATTGCCTGAAGTGGATTGCGGGATTGATAGTAAAGTAACAGAATTAATGATGCCAATTTGTCAAGGAGATGAATTCGAGTTCTGCTGTAAGTCAACTGAAGCAAAAAATAGTGACTATTCAGTTCAATTCTGATCAGTGAGGACTCAATTGCATGTAATGATTGTGCAGAGTTTTACCAAGATTAGTTTAGCTATGAGCAGCTCTACTGATTTGTTAGGGTAAATCACTGCAGTGTCACTAAGAGATAACAAAGCTGATTTGAAAATGGTGGGAAATGTCACTGCTGCAGCAGAGACATACTGAAGAATTTCTGGAAGACAGACCCAGTGAGAGGGAAGCGAGGGTCCAAGACATACAGTTTCCTGAAAGAAATCTCAAGGTGGATGGCTCACGGTGCTGTTGAAATCATTTTAAGTTTAAGTACGACTTTAGAAAGCTCAGCTGGCCAGCAATGCGACAATGCCAAGACCGGGTTTTTTTGAGCATAAGCTATTTTCACGAATATATGACTCGGCCTGAAGGTCAGAAGCCAGTAATCATCTACGCTCAGTCAATTTCTCTTTCCTTCGCTGTCTGTTTGGGCTTGTTAAGAATAAGTCTATGCGGCCTCTGTAGAAATCAGCATGGTACACATTATCATTAACTTATGTACAGGCGCAGAACAAGAAGGGCATGAACTTACAGAAAAAGCAAAAAACATGTGAATATAGCGGTTGCTGCGGTTTTTGCAATCCTCTTCGGTTAGTTCGTCAATAACGTGGTATTGGGATGACTGCAACAGCCCAATGGGAGTCTTGTGGTTGCTGAGAAATGGCAAATGCGAATCCAGATGACTGGGTAGAAATTTTTTGGACCTATTAAAAGGAGGACGGTGTATGGGTTATTAATTAATTAATAGCAGGGCACTGCTGACCAAAGTTTAGTTTAACTGTATTAGTTCGGCAGAACTTGATCTGCATTTGTTGGGACAATAGATTACGGTGCACTGGTCCCAATGGAAGGAAATGCTTAGGAGGCCATTTTTTGACCACAGGGTAGTGGACACGAGAAGCCCAGGGAGAAATCACTGCTGAGGCAGACAAGTAACAAAATGTAATCATGAACCTGCTGTAAAACGGAGTAATAAAGAAATGTAATGTGCTAATGAAACGGGTGAGACATCAAGTACTGATAATACAAGCCGTTTAAAGTAATCTACTTTATAAGCCAAAGTATGTAGCATCAGGGCACATGGCTGACTTTTAGTTAGCCTGAACTGAGCGGACCATCTTCGGAAACATGCAAAAGAAGGTTTAAACACGACAGAGAACTGTGGCAGCACTGATTCTACTTGCTTATTTACTAAGGGATGAAAGCAATTGAGACATTCACATGCAAATAATCATACAGTGGTTTAGTAAAATTGTTAAATATCTTGCTGTGGGCTTGACACGAAAATGTAAGTTCTCAACTTAGTTTGAAGAAATCTGTCAGAAAAGGCAGCCATGAGGAATAATCGCTTTGAAACGGAAGCATCTGATGACCTGCTAAATTGGATTTTGCGTACATGAAGCAAGCTTGGAGCTATTTGTGTTCACAACACACAGGTTAAAGAACCATATTGATGGCTGAAACTGAATCATACTCGGACCACCTCCAAGATGGGCTTGGTTTACAAGTTCTGCAATATTTTTAGTGCTGACATATGGGCCGAATCCAGTGGGACATGTTAGAAAAGGATACAAAACACCCAGAAAGGCAGAGGTTCCACAGCAGCAGTATGGGTTGGGGCTGCTATGTGAGAGGCTGTAAAGCTCTTTGCGGAGGCAGCCTCACGCTAGGATACCTGTGAAAGAAATGTTGTAGAAAGAAAGGAAATAAGTATGCAAAGCAGCAGCCAGAGCAGTTCTTTTTGCGGAGGCAGCCTCACGCTACGTCACTTCTGGAAGAAAGGTTCTGGGAAGAGAAGGGAGATATATACCAAGGAGAAGCTGGAGCGGTTCCTTGTTGCGGAGGCAGCCTCACGCTAAGGCACCTCTGGAAGAAAGGCTGTAAAAGGAAAAGAAATAGGTATGCAAAGCAGCGGCCAGAGCAGTTCTTTTGCAGAGGCAGCCTCACGCTAGGGCACTTCTGGAAGAAAAGTTCTAGGAAGAAAAGAGAGAGAGATATACCAAGAAGCAGCCAGAGCGATTCCTTGTTGTGGAGGCAGTCTAACGCTAGGGGCCACCTTGGAGACATCTGAGGAGGAAGAAAATGGAGACCAGCGAACATAGGTGTGTTTTGGGTGAAGCAAGGTAAAATGTGAATTACCACTTTAGTTGATGGGGATCTGAAAAGGCATGATAATGGATAGTCAGGATAAACAATATTAAAATCTCAATTAGTGAAATGCACCCAGTAAATTTGATTTAGATCGAAGAGTTTACAAAAATGCCATGTACATGAATGTAAACGGTAAACCCAGTATTCTTTGTGCAATGTTTTAGATTATAACTTCAAAAAACATTACATTATAAATTATAGATGTAGATTATAACTTCACAAAACACAAAATATAAGGTAAAATAATCGCAATTTTAAAGTGGTTCATCTCAAATCAAATGAGCCTATTTACAATATAAAGCGATGTATAGAATTTAAGCAATGTTTGTAGAGTGGGTGACGTGCTATTTGACTAAAGCGGAAATTTCCGGGATCCGGTTAGGCCGCAATGAAGATTCAAAATTAAAAACAATTTTAAAAACAACAGTAATCCGACCAGAGCTCGATCTATGATGCTATGCTGCAGTGAGTGGGGATTATATGTGGATACCAATCGTACACTGTTTAACAGTTGGAGCGCGTTGGACTGGATCGTTTGTTCAGATTGATTATCATTACCGTACACTGTAGAATAGGAGTGCACAACACAGCTATTACACACTAACGATTTGTAAATTATGCGATAAGATTATACATTTAGGAATACCGCTTAAGAATGAGATCATTATAAACGCTTTCGGGATGTAAAGTGAAATCACTCAGTGAGTGGGCCGGAAGGAGCGATGGATAAGGTAAACAGAGCTGAATTTCTGATTGTTTTCGTGGGAAATAAATGTTTGATGCGGTGAGCGTGCCTCACACATTCAACTGTATGCGTTCCTATATTAAGAGAGGTAGATTTTACGGATGAAAGCGGTTTAGCTGTAATTTGGATAACGTTAGGAACTGTAGCGGCTGTAGTTCGCAGATGCCTAACTTACGATACCCGGGCGGGAGAAGCGCGTTTGGCGTTTGATGGAGGCGGCTTGGCAAATCTGTGGGACATCGTTGACGAGCTGTATTACCCTTGTTGAAAGCTAAAACTGGAGCCAGATTAAGCGTGACTTTGCAGAGTGTTGTTAGTTGGAGAAGTGCGGGAGTTCGTCGGGCTGGGATTCACGGACAGGGCGGGGTCGTATGCCGGAAGAACGGAGGCTGGGACGGTGCAATGAGAGCTGCTTATATAGGGTTGTAATGATGATTGACAGGACTGAATGATTAGGCTCCTCCCGAACCTACGTTTGGAACTTCATTAATGTTCAAACAGCATGTAAAAGTGAACTTACCATCCGATGACCCCTTTAAAGAGCTCGGTTCACGTATACACATATCTTTTCTGAGTCAAACTGTTTTCTCAGCTCAGTTCAGTTCATTCATTCATCATAGGATTAGATATGCCTCTGTTGTTGCTCATTTCGAGTTGGAGTGACTGTCAGGCATCTGAAAGTGAGTTTTGATTGAGCAACTTGTAGATCTGTGCTGCTCAAACCACGAAATGTTTCAGACAATTCAGTCCAATTTGGTGAGCTGGTTATAGTTCACTTAAATGAACCAGTTCAAAATAATGATTCATTCAGGAACATCAGTCTGGACCATTTGCCTGAGGCTTGGGATTACAGGTAATAATACTGTAAATCATGTTCAGTTTCTTGCACAGACCGATCGCTTCGCCTCATAAGACCTCACTATATCGTCAGGAGCCATCGGTAATTAATTTTGTGTTCCCTGATATGCTTTTTCATTGACTTATAATTTATAAATCATCAAAAACCACGGTTTTAGCTAGTGTTGTAGTACTCTTAAGACCATTTTTTAAAGGTCACATTTGTACTCGGTTTTGTCTTGATCTGAGACTGAAAGGACTCGGGATTTTATATCAAGACTGGTCAAGACCACAACAACAGGGTCTTATTACTAAATTACTGGTGCGTTGTCTGATTTATTTGTTAACATCATCATTAATGTGATATTGTAAAACATCCTGCTTTAAATACATTCAGTAACTTACTTCTAATTGTATTTCTTTTGATAGCCTACTGCTGTACCTGATCAGAATTTAATGTGGAAATGTGTCAAAAATTTCACCAAAATTAATACAAATGCCCAAAAAATTCAAGATGATTAGACAAAAGTACTTTATATTAAATAAATATAAAATTAATTAAACTAAATAACATCAAGCAATATCACAAGAGCAAGAGTGCTGTTTTCACGGATATAAGCATGATTGCAAAATGTGATATAGATTTTACAAACGTTAAACAAACAAGAAGTATTAGATGAATTTTATATGTTATTTTTGCTATTTCAGCAGCAAAAATTGTTCCAAACAAAGTACAGCCATTCGTAGCAACTGTTGTGTTTCTGAGCAACTCACAGCAGTAATTCGTTACTGAGCGAATCGGCTGCTTTGAACGAATTGGTTTAATTAATGATTCTTTGACTATCACTTTAAATGATTTGCTGCCACCTAACCAACTGGTGGTTTTAGTTTGGCATTCATATTCAATGTATTTTACCGTTATATTTCTATATTCAGAATTTTATTATTAAAACGTTACTCTCAACAATATTTATGTAATTGTAATATTCCAGTTTCAATGTAGATGCAGCTTCCGTGCCACCTCTGCAGTGCAAAGATGAATTCTGTTGTTTCTGGTAACAGCTCTATATATTGTCTTATTATTCTAAGTGTATTTAATTGATTAAAAATGAGATATTTTTCAGGCAATAAATGTGGATCTTTCAGATGAATTTCAGGAGTGTTGGTTCGGTCTTGGTCTCACCTTGTCTCTGTCTTGGTCTTGCCTTGGTCTCAACACCTAAAAGTCTTGGTCTGGTCTTGGTCTTGACTTGGTCTCAGTTAGGTGGTCTTGACTCCAACACTTGTTTCAGCTGATAATCTTCTGTACTGTTCTACGGAATAAGAAAAAAAAAAACATATGTCTGGGATGGGCTGGGGGTGAGTAAATTAACAGCAAATTTTTATTTTTGGGTGAACTGTCCCTTTAACAGCGTGCTTCCATTTAGAAGTCATGTGCAGGACCTGTTGTCATGTTGTGGAAATAAAATGGATTGCATCATTGCAGTTTGAAATGTCTTTTAGGATTGGAGCTACTAGCTTAACTAAAACATAAAAAACCTAATTATAAATATACAAAATTACTTAAATTATTATTTTGTATAAATTATTTACTTTAACTAATGTAGCAATTATTTCTAATTATTTACCTTTTTATATAAATTACGTTTTTATTTCAAATAAAACAGTAACTTTTATATACAAATAGTTTGGTGACGTGTGGAGCATGTATTATATTTTTATTTAAATTTCCATCAACCAGGACGTCCCATCGTTGCAGATTGCACAAGAAGCGTGTTTTGGGTGGGTGTTGGGCTTGTCAGCCATTATTTGAAAAGTTCCAGGCAGCGAGTGCAGCTCTAAACATTCCCAAATCAATGTCATCACCACTCATGAAAGACAATATAAACAGGAAATGAGAGTCAAACATAGCTGTGACTTGAAATGTGCCTTTTAAAATTAAACACTTCAGACCTGAAGCTCTACAATGCTGTGTATTACCGTCTCTAGTTTGATCTGAAGGATATTTTACATCAACTTCACAGAACCACTGTGAGTAACGGAGGATCTGCAGACATTACATGATACACATTACCAGTGTTGGTAAAAGTACTTTTTAAATCTGGGCAGGGCTTGCTTGTTTTTGTTTCTATAAAAAGTTCTGTTTTTAGCAAATGTAAAAGCCCTGGCTTTCACACCAAAAAGTGAAATGAATAAGCATCAGGCTGAAAAAATAAATTCACGTCTGTACAGTTGAACGCAGGAGAAGAAGGTTCAACATTCTTCAGCAATAAAAAAAGCAATAAAGCACAAATGTTAGTTTTTCAAATGTAATTTTTGCTTATTAGTATGGTTGAACTGGATCATCAAAGGTCAGTAGCAAAGACATTGGTTAATAAAATGGCATTAAATACATGAAGGAAATTTGTGATATTTAACATATTGTTGCAGTTTTTCATTTCACTGTTTTAAATCATTTTGATGAATACTGAATCTGTTTTTTTGTGAGTGAGATGAATTAATGCATGTTCACATTTAGTCTAGAACTACAGTAACATCATGTTTACACAGCGCACACAACAGCTCTGTATTTCCAGTTTCTCTCAACATGGGGACAGGAGACTTGTCAGTCAATAAATGGGAAAACAAAGTAACTGGCGTTACTTTTTTGAAAAAGTAATTCAGATATTTTCTTGTAAATTAAAAAGTAATGCATTACTTTACTAGTTACTTGAAAAAAAGTAATCTAAATTAAGTTACCCCAACACTGCACATTACATCACATTACCACATAATGTGACAAATATGACTGTGACTTTAAATGTGTATATTTTTACAATCACACAATGCAAAAATTGCAAGTTATAATAAGATAAATAACAGTTTACTAAGGTTCCTGTTACGAATCCGGCCGGTGACCTTCAGTCTGCTCACCACCAGATGTCGCTCTCTCACAATCATATCACACAGATTGTTGCATTGCACCCCGGACTACTACTCCCATCACCCATTATGCTGATTGCGTCGATTCCTGTGGCCAATCAGGCGCCCTATAAAAGCCCCGGTCTTTCCCCATGCAAGTTACGGAGTATTGTCGTTATTGTTCTGGTTATAGCATCGTGTTCCCGAGTTCACTAGTTCCCTGTGTTTAGCTTTCTCGCCTGGCCATCTCGTCTCGTCTGTCTCGCCGCCTGCCTACGGACTACTCGCTTGTTTGTTTGGACTATCCTTCGGCTTTGCCCCCTAACGGATTACGTTCGCCACGCCTCGCCTTTGTTATACCTGTTTGCTACTGTTCTGACCCTGCCTGTTCGACCATGTCTTTGTCTCGTTGTTTGAATAAAAGCTTGCATATGGATCCGCTCGCCTCTCGTCTCTCACCCACCGTTACAGAATACTCCGTCAACACAGGATCCAGCAGCTTTACACCCAGACATTCAACAGGTATGGACACAAACAAAATTCTATTCAGACTCAAACAAGGCCCATGTTCACTTGAACAGCACATCTGCGAATTTCTGGCCATAGCTAATTATTCTGACCTCCCGGATTACATTTTGATAGAAATTTTCTGTGACAGCGTTAATCAGCCACTCAGTTCTGTGCTTAGACGCGTGGGTCCGCGTTCATCAATGGCAGCTTTTATGGACTATGCTTTACTGTGTGTGGGCTCATCCTTTACTGTGGGTGTCGCGGAGGAACAACGCGACATCGTGGTATCGCCGGCCGTGCAACCCGCTCGCAAAATGGCGGCCGCACCGGAGCACGTTCACACCATGGCGGCGACAGTGGAGCCTGTGCACAAAATGGCGGCGACAGTGGTGCCCGTTCGCAAAATGGCGGCCGCGCCGGTGCGCGCTCGCAAGATGACGGCGACGGCGGAGCCCGTTCACAAAATGGTGGTGAAAACGGATCTCCGTCACATCACAGCTGCCATACCAGAGCCATGTAAAGTTACAGCTGTGATTCCCGAGTCAAGTCAAGTTACAGCTGTTTCTCTCAAGTTAAGATACAGCTGTTGTTCCAGTGTCAAGTCAAGTCACCGCAGTCGTTCCTGATTCAAGCAATGTCAAAGCTGCTATTCCTGAACCAAGTAAAGTCAAAACTGTCGTTTCTGAGTCAAGCAAAGTCTCAGCCATCGTTCCTGAGTCAAGCAAGGTCCAAGCTATGGTTCCTGAGCCAAGTAAAGTCAAAACTGTGGTTCCTGTGTCAAGCAAAGTCAAAGCGGATTTTCCTAAGCCAAGTCAAGCCACAGCTGACCATCGCGAGCCAAGTCAAGTCACTGCTAATCTTTACAAGCCAAGTCAAGTCTCAGTTGATCTCCACAAAACAAAAAACGCTCCAGCTGACCACCCAGAGTGAAGTCACGTCCCGTCTGACCGCCTCAGAGCCTCGCCATGTCTCGTCTGACCACCCAGAGCCTCGCCATGTCTTGGTTGACACCCCAAGGTCACGGCCTATCATGATGGCCAGCGTGCTGGACCCACCACTAGTGTCAGTGCGGGCTGCAAACATCTCAATGGCACCCGCGCCTTCTAATCCCATCATTAAAGAGGTCCTGCCTCCCACTGCGGCTCTTCCCTTAATGGTGGTTGCCATGGTGGTCTCCTGCGCCTACTGCTCCGCCTTCTGCTCTGCCCTGTTGGGCCCCAGCTCCGCCCTGGTGGGCTCCAGCGCCTCCAGCTCCGCCCAGATGGACTCCTGCCCTGCCGGTCTTGCCTCAGTCCCCAGGTCCTCCACAGGGACCTGGTCCTCCTTCCCTCGCCTTACTCCGTCTCTGCTCCATCGCTCATCTGGTCTGTTTAAGAGCGTCTGGAAGCCACTCTTTGGGGGGGGGGCTATATTACGAATCTGGCCGGTGACCTTCAGTCTGCTCACCACCAGATGTCGCTCTCTCACAATCATATCTTACAGACTGTTGCATTGCACCCCGGACTACTACTCCCATCACCCATTACGCTGATTGCATCGACTCCTGTGGCCAATCAGGCGCCCTATAAAAGCCCCGGTCTTTCCCCATGCAAGTGAGGGAGTATTGTAGTTATTGTTGTGGTTATAGCATCGTGTTCCCTAGTTCCCGAGTTCCCTAGTTCCCTGTGTTTAGCTTTCTCGCCTGGCCATCTCGTCTCGTCTGTCTCGCCGCCTGCCTATGGACTACTCGCTTGTTTGTTTGGACTATCCCTCTGCTTTTCCCCCTAACGGATTACGTTCGCCACGGATCGACCCACGGCTGCTACACGGACTATCCCCACACCTCGCCTTTGTTATACCTGTTTGCTACTGTTCTGACCCTGCCTGTTCGACCATGTCTTTGTCTCGTCGTTTGAATAAAAGCTTGCATATGGATCCGCTCGCCTCTCGTCTCTCACCCACCGTTACAGTTCCATTTGTTTACATTAATTTAAAAGGATAGTTCACCCAAAAATGAAAATTCTGTCATCATTTATTCACCCTCATGAAGTTATCTGTATTAATTTTCACTGTCCTGACAAGCATTTTGGTAAACTAAAATATACTATAATACCATTTCTCCTGAAATTTGTATGTTATGTATTTAAATACATTTGCAAAGAAGTTACAAGTTAAAGTAACATGTAATGAAGTTGCTTAAATTGTAATAGCAAGTAACACAGTACAGTACATTATAATCAGTACTTTACATATGCTTTATTATGTTAGTAGCACATAAAAATAAATGTAAAGATTAAACCATAATAATTTAAAACATACTTTAAAGTAAAAAAATTTTTTTTACAAAAAATGAAAATTACCCCATGATTTACTCACCCTCAAGCTTTCCTAGGTGAATATGATTTTCTTCTTTTAGGCGAACACAAACAGTTATTTAAAAAAATGTCCTGGCTCTTCCAGGCTTTATAATGGCAGTGAATGGCTGTTAAGATTTTGCACCATTCTCTCATGAACGTGTGTACGACAGTTAGCGTTTTTTCACATTTTAAATATGAATATTTGTCTAACATAATTGCATTGATTCACTTCAGAATGTCTTTATTAACCCCCCAGAGCCATGTGCAGCTCTTTTTCATGATGGATAGATGCACTTTATTTTGTTTCAAAGTCCCACCAGCCATTACTCTCTCTCCCTTTATACAACTTGGAAGAGCCAGGACATTTTTTAAAAATTACTCCAATAGTATTTGCCTGAAAGCTGAGACTTATATACACCTAAGATGGCTTGAGGGTGAGTAAATTATGGGGTAATTTTCATTTTTGGGTACACTATCCCTTTAAGTGTGTTGAGAAACACTCGAAAGTGTCACGAAAGTGAATTTCTTTAAGTCACTCAAGTGGCCTTGTTATAGATATTACATATAGTTTCTTAAAAAATACGTTTAAGATTCAATATATTTAAGCACACCTCTCTTTCACAAGGGTGCAAAAAAGTGCGGGTGGGTGTTTGGCTGGGCATTGGTTTTGCTAAAGTGTCTTGGATGTTGGATTACTGGTCCACGTCAGAAAAGTCTGCCACCAAGTTTCTTTGATATTCTGGTCTCTAGATATGGCTCGGGTTTAACAGAATAAATATTCCAGCAAGAAGTTCCTCGTGTCTCATGAGTCATTCTGTGAAGTTTTATTCATCCCTTTTGAGGGACTCTAGTCAAAACAAGCAGGTGTTTGCCGATTTCCTGGCCATTTTATGTTCACGTACATTATAATTTCCCATCTACAATGTCCTTACAGTGAGTGCTGGAATGGTCACAGCTTCTGTGAGCTTTGATGTGTCCGTTGTATCTGGCCTCTGTTACTCCCCCACTGCCTCTCTGCTTCCAGCACCTGTGGGTCACTGAACGTGCCCTTCTTAGTGTGTAACAAGCCCACGAAGCAGATCAAGTCCCTTATTCATACATTCAAAACCTCATTCTCCAAGCTAACAATATTACGTTCAAAGAATGTTTGCTAACGTTCCCATTAAGGTATGAAAATGTTACATCTGAATGGTCACTGAGTGTTCAAAATGTGCAGTCATTTTTTTTTTTTTTTTTTATTAATTTCCCACTTGGTTATGTAAACATTGGAGAAAACATTAAGAATGGAAATGTTATTTCTGAATGTTCAAAATGCGCAAAAAATAAAAAATAATTAAAAAAACAAAAGGCAGTTTTTTTTCTTGATTATGCTGACGATAAGGGAACATTCCATTTTATAATTTTGCAAACATTACGGGAACGTTACTTTTAAATGTTTTCTGAACATTCTGAAACAAGTAGTTACATTTAAAAAGTGTTAAAGTAACACTTTTTAAGTAAGTATTTAAGTATTAATAAGTAATTATAATCTACATAAATGAACATATTGTTTTTTTTGTTTGTTCATTTGTTTTTGTTTTAACAACATTATTAAAGACCAGATAACTTTAAATGAACATTCTATTAATGTTGCTGGAAGAATGTTTTTTCATAATTTTGAGAGAATCTAGCCAGAGCAATTGCCGAAGCTGGACAGATATTATGAAGCCAAAAAAGCAACTTAAAAATGAAAGGTTCAGATTTTTGAAAGTCCGTAGAGTCCAGTGTTGCTAGGACTCCAGCAGCTCAGCAGCATTGTTGTTGACCACAAGAGGGCAGCACAGTACAAGAGAGTTAGGATCATAATGCACAACACAGAACGGCAACAGAGCTGCGTTTCTGCTCAATAATCTCCATCTGGGGCTCTTTCTCTTATGGATACAAACAGTCAGAGTTATGTTGCTATGAAATAAATTTATGCTGTTTTTTAGACAGTTTGAACGATCATCAATGGCCGTCCTGGGTCTCTTCAAACATTCACACACACGCACACACGCATAAACATATGGGTCCAAGTTAAAAGGAAGCCATGTATATTTCCTCTTTTTTTTTTAAGGGGAGGTGAGGGGAGGGATGTGGGGTCCGCAGGTCTGGTGACCACATGTCCCCTGATGGCTTTGTGCATGGTTATTGCTGGGTTGGGTTTCCTACTAAACTTCTATACAAGGTCTGAAAAGAAACCTTCTGAAAACATAGTGAGAGAGGTAGGTGAGGACAGGGGGCTGTCTGGAGACCCTTTTGACCCCTGTATACTACAATGCGTCTGACATTACCATCTCTCATCACCACACACTCATCTGACAATGATCAGCTTCCTCCTTCAGTAATTGCAACTGACAAGACGGGTTTCATCATGGGGGGGAAACAAAAACACTCCTGGCATTCAGTAGCTTGTAAAATGTATAAATAGGGGCAATTAAATAATTGTTTTTGAAATTGTAATAGTTTTTGCTACTTTTTTGTGGAAATCATGATCCACTACAATTCAAATCTTTGGGGTGAGAAAAGCTTTTATTCATTTATTTAGCAATGACACAATGAATTGGTCAGAAATGACAGTAAAGACATTTATAATGTTCTTAAACATTTCTATGTGAAATAAATGCTGTTGAACTTTCTCTTTTATCAAAGAATCCTGAAAAAATGTTTCTTGAGCAGCAAATCAGCACATTAGAACGATTTCTGAAGGATCATGTGACACTGAAGACTGGAGTAATGATGCTGAAAATTCAGCTTTGATCACAGCAATCAATTACATTTTACTATATTTTCACATAGAGAACAGCTATTTTAAGTGGTAATAATATATCACAATATTACTGTTTTTGGTCATTATTCCAAACTAATTAAACAAATTAAACGTAATTACTATTAAGTCATGTCTATCACTGTAGGGTTGTGTGTTGATGAATTTGCATGTTTAGTGTCTGTCAGAAACATATCAAACCACATCAACATTATTCATGCATCCTCATTCAGCATGTTTTGCTGGCTTATGGACATGTTAGGAGTCAAATAAAACCCCTTGAGGTCAAAGGTCAATCTACTGAGCAAAAGTGTGTGTGTAGACAGGAGAGCCTGAGGAGACGGGCCTCTGCCTCTGAAGTTTGTGTCCAAAAGACATAGTGACAATGGTGAAAACATACAGATTTACTATGGTCAAAGCCTTAAAGTAGAGGTTCGGAAACCTTTTCAAATGGCAGAGGCATTTCCTTTAAAGACAGCCAAAGAAAAGTTTATGTTTTTTTGATGCTTTATATGCTTCTTTTTCTTATTATAGCCATTTACTATTATTGCAGAATCATCAAAAGTGGTAATGAAGGTTATTTCACATTTTGTGTTTTTGAATTACACCTCTTTTAGGCCTGTTGGTGGCATGTGAGGTTCATTTCACCAAAAATGACAGCTGGTAAATCAATACAAACTGCAGTACATTCATAAGAGTAAAATGCCACTAATAATTCAAAGCAAATGCAGCATGGTGAGTTTTTTCAAATGTGACAATACAATCAATGCAATTTGCTCATTTCAAATGACACAAACCACAGATCCAGATCTCTCCCCAAATGCAAATTTGTATTTATTTATAATGGAAAGAACAATATTCGTCATCTTTTTCTTCTAGTCATTTCGTTATTAAAAAAAATTGAAAGCAGACAGTGGCTATGTAGTTTTCAACTGATTTAAGAATTAGGCCTGAAAATCACTACTTTGTTTTTCAACTTTGAGCTTGTTCACGATTGCTTGGTGTACACATAACAAACTGATTATGAATTATGTCATATTTTACAGTATGTAATGTGTATTTTTATGGAATTGATAACTGTGATTACTGATGAAGACAGGTTGAAAACATTGATTGTTTGTTTTATATATTTGTACCCTCTGTCAAGCCATAGTCAATCCGAAATCCTGTTTTTATCACATATCTATAAAATAATTCATATTTTTGTGAAAACATGGCTCCAAGCAAATGCACACTGTCTGCAATACAAAAATCCAGTCCTTGAACACAATTTATATTTAAAAATAAAAATAAAAAAATAGTGAAAATAATTCTCCAACAGAGTTCCTGCATAATATACACTACCGTTCAAAAGTTTGGGGTCAGTACATTTTTATTGTTTCTTTTTTTTTTTTTTTAAGAAATTAATACTTTTATTCACCAAGGATGTATTAAGTTAATAATTAAAAGTTTATTAAAAGTTAATAATAAATAATTTACATTGTTATAAAATATTAATATTTTATTAATATACACTGTACAGAATAAACACTGTACTTTTTAAACTTGTTATTCATGAAAGAATCCTGAAAAAAAATCATCACAGGTTCCAAAAAATATTTGGCAGCACAACTGTTGATATTATCCAACATTGATCATTCTAATATAATAAATCCGCATATTAGAATGATTTCAGAAGGATCATGTGACACTTAAGACTGGAGTAACAGCTGATAAAAATTCAGCTTTTCATCACAGGAGTAAATTCTATTTTAAAGTATGTTAAAATAAAAAAACATTATTTTATATTGTAAAAACATTTTGCAATACTACTGTTTTTTTTTTCTATATTTTTAATCAAATAAATGCAGCCTTGAGCATGAGCATAAGAGACTTCTTTAAAGACTATTACAAGTCTTACTGACCCCAAACTTTTGAACGGTAGTGTATATCGGCAAAATTGCATTGCATTCATGTTCATATTGCAAGCATTCATATTCATATATGTACAGTATAGGGCCACCTGCAACAAATCAAACTTCTTTACGAGTTTAGTAAGACAAACTAGTGTGTTCTGGCTGTATGTTCTGTACGGTTGCTAGGGTGTTGTTGCTAGGGTATATTCTTACTGTTTGCCACTAGGGCGTTAATTGGTTGTTGCTAGTGTCTTTTGGATGGCCACTAGGGCAGGTCTGGGCAGCTTGCATGGTAATCTAGGAGGTTCCTGCTGATTGCTAGATTGCTACAGAAAAATGATGAGGAAGTCAGGTTATTTTAAAATGAAACATCTAAGCACGTCAGCAGACTCCTCTTGATTCATTTACGGTCATGTTGCATAACATTTATGCATCAGTTCTTCCTAAAAAGATTCTAAAGTGAACACATTCAGAAGCAGTACTCAGACCGCTAACAGTGTAGCCACAGCATTTCCACGCTGGTATTTTTACTCGCACTTACAGTGGAAAATTGTCATGTATTATTGCCACCATGTGACACTGTCTTCATTCAGATATGTTTTCGGGTTCTGCGAGGTCAACCAGACATGCATATTTGATTTTGTATGGTTGCTCCAGCCTGACGCTCTCCTGATTTAATCACATCTAATGAAATGTACTCTTGCGCTGACTTTGATCCTCCCTCTGTCTCTCTTTCTATCTCTTTTTCTCTTTCCGTCTGTCTGCATGTCCATTCCTTTATATTTTAAGGACCCAGACGCCTTGACTATGATATGCTGAAATTGATTCACAGGATGCTCCTGTTGAACATTGTGGTATCCTGGTAGGTTCAGGGAAGTAGATTAGCCTGGCTGGCAGAGGGAAGAAAGCTCCTGTTCTCTCAGCTCTTAACCTTTAGCACCACATTGCCATAAAGTGCTCTGAGACTTTCTTTGTTCCAGCCCATCTAAAGTGACCAGACTTGTTTGAACTGATCCTGACATTTGTCTTGGAATTGGAAGAATCCCCAATTCCAAGAGATGTGCAGATTATGTGCAATACAGAGACAACATAGACCTTCATGTCATTTTAAAAGAAAAGTGCAAGTCAACATGCTAATTTTAAATGCCTTGGTGAAAGAGATTTCCCATACACTAAAGATGTCGTATTCATATCGTTATATCTGTGTTCTGCGGTAGAGGCTGGTATACCTGTGCCCATCTGCAGCTAATCGGTGATGGAATGGCATAGTTACAACAACAGGAAATAGCTCCTTATGCGGTCTCAAAAGTACACAACTTTCCTTGAAAAGACGCCCACATGCTGAGTACAAAACAACTCTGACATTAAACATATTACAGGGAAAAAAATCACTGCTCTACAGCTGGCAGGGCACTGAGAGCCATTTTTTTCTGCTGTGCTGTTCTGTGATCTTCTATGTCAATGTTAGAACTATATCAGATGCTTTATAAAAGCAAACGCTGTTCATGATATTAACTGATTTCTCCTGTGTACTGTATACTAAACAGGCAGAAAACACTGAATGAAACATAGATGTTCCTTCAAAGGTTCATATGAAAAACACAGATGCACTCTATGGTCTCTGTTGGATATTAATACAATTTCTCAAAGTGTTGTCCACAGGTTACTGCCAGAAGTTCTTCGTTAGTCTTTCAGCAGGGATTAAATGTAGATCTCAGAGCTCAGAAAATGATTCACAAATCCTTACAATGAAATTGTAGATATCTGTGACTGTTGTGGCGTAAGGCTTGATCTCGAACTCTTGGCAACTGTAGATCCGCCTGTTGGCTGCATTGTGAAACAGTAGCTGTGTTTACATGGATCCTTATAATCCATTCATAATCAGACTAATAGCACAGCAGGAATAAAAAAAGTCACAAGTAACCACGTCAGTCGGAAAGAATTGGCCAAATCCAATTTTAAATTCATTCAGAATATAAGGAGTGGTTTAAATGTTTTCTAATTCGTTCACTAGGGCTATGCAAACACTAGATTAAGAACTAAAAGTTCTGCACATGTGCAATGACACAAATAGCATGATGACTTATGTAGCACAAAACGAGCTAAATGACTGTCATGCCATTCTAATATTCTCCTTTTATTCACTATGTTTTGGGCGTGACA
The DNA here is from genome assembly GCA_012976165.1 of Labeo catla. Classification (NCBI taxonomy): domain Eukaryota; kingdom Metazoa; phylum Chordata; class Actinopteri; order Cypriniformes; family Cyprinidae; genus Labeo; species Labeo catla. The sequence continues at coordinate 673,598 of VONZ01000086.1, forward strand.
TTTTTACTACTTGATAAATAGAACCAGCATGATTTCATTCCGATAGAAACAAAAGGTGTCCATGTAAACACCTAATTACAGAGTCAGTCCTCCTACAGAAGGTGACGACACATGGCTCACCTCTTATGGGTCACCAACCTTGTTGCAATGTACATATTTAACCACCATCAGAAATAATGCATTCAGGATTTCCTCATGTGGGCAATTGGCAGAGGTCAGCATGGACAGCCATGAGTGACCATCCTCTTGATCACAGCACCTCCTCTGTCAGGTTATTTACACACATTGGTCTCTGTCTTCATTTTCATGGGTTGTGGGGACTCATACACAATAAAGAGTTCAAAAATAGAGCAGAACCTCACTCCCTCCTGTCCTGAGTGTGAGATTTGGTAGCTCATTTGATATCAGTCTTGGATTCCCAAGCCTATGAGTCCCAGGACGCCTTGGCAATTATGGGGCAGTACTTTCATGAGGGGATGGGTCTACTTTTATTTTAAATAAATAGTTCTTTTAGCTCACAGATAGCTATCAAAGTTTCAAAACCAGTACAGGACAGGTCTTTAGCTATGTAATAGTGTTCACAGGGTCCTATTATGCTCTTTTACAAAGTCTTGATTTTGTTTTTGGGGTGTACTAGAACATGCTCTCATGCTTGGTGGTTCCAAAAAACACAATATTTTTCACATAATTTACATTATTACAATGCCCAGCCTGGAACAAATGGCTTGATTAGTTCCGGGTTTGATGAAGGCCCATCTTCCTAAAAACGAAATGTGTTGTGATTGGTTAGCTGTCCCAGTGTTTCAGTACTGCCACGCCCCTTTCCAAAGCAGTTCTGCGTACAACTGTTAGCGCAAGCTAGATTAAAGTGATTCTTACGTTTTAAATATGGATATTTTTCTTAGAAAAATGCACTGATTCGCTACAGGAGGCCTTTACTGAATCCTCCCCCCAGAGCCATGTGCAGCCCTTTTAATTATAGATGTATGCACTTTATTGAACTTGTTTTGGACTGATGAAGAGAAACACCCGTCTATGCCATTCTAATGCTTGGAGTGCATATGGGAGAGCTTCTGTTGCATTTGTCTGAAAGAAGGATGTCATATACACCTAGGATGCATGGAGGGTGAGTAAATAATACACTACAGTAGTGTTGGGTCCTATCATCAGCCTGCGAGATCACCAATACATGATATTATCGTGCTAATTTAATTATTTACATACTTAGTTTCATTGTCCGAAACCAGCTCCAGCTGGTAAAAGCAGCCTAATCTTTTTAATATGACCTAATTTGTATTTAACATGACAACAACTGAATAAAAATATTGTAAGTTACTAATTATAATGCTTACATTTCCATAGTTATTCAAAAAGCACCTACAGAAAACGAGCAAAGAACATCATCACTGATTAGCCTAGCCCAGTCTAGTGCAAGTTTCTGCATTTTAAAAAACACTTGCGTTATAAGTGAAGCTATCTACACTGTATGATGAATAAATCTCTTACCACACACTTCTACGGCGCGGCTCTGACACGGCCAACGGAGATGATCGCAGTCACTCTAGTCAATGCTTGTGTTTATACGGCCATGGCTCTTTGAATCATCCCAGAAGTGTCTCTCCGCGCTGCATTGCTACAGCTAATCCCCCACCACGTCCCTACCCACCCCCCACCCATTCGAATTTCAGTAGGCGGGATTTATTTTAATGATATTCTAAGGGGCCGTGTTGTGACATCACAACATCCAGAAAACAAACGCTGTAGTCCAAAGGAGCTGTTCGTTGTAATTCTTGAAAAGGGATTTTTTTAAAAATGTGGTTTGAGTGAGTGGACCCACTTATATTTAGCACTCTCCTTGTGATCAGATCACCCAGGATGCAGATGGAGGTAAACAGGACCCTAGAGACAACTCAAAAGACCATTCCCACTCCCAGGTGTCTGTTCCTGGTCTATCGGTGCGTATTTAACAATGCTTTCTTCTTCTCTTCTTCAGCCACATACACGCACGTGTAGGTGCATTTCCCACGTCTATCAAATCTCTGTGGAATTCTAATCTCCCCAACTCCAAAGGAGCCACACTTGAGCTGTGACCTCATTTGGATTGCCAACAATTATCCTATTAGTGTGAAGAGGTGTACCTCTACATCTAAGGCAGTACTGGGTGCAGGAGGTGGGCTGCAAAGATCAATGGTCTCTTCTTGGTTGACAGCACCCAGACAAAACCCTCTCTCAGACAGGCCAGCCCTCCTACACCTGGAAAGAGGAATCACTGCAAAAGGAATCACAGGGAAGCGGCCGGCACTTCAAAGCAGAGCCGACCACCTGCGCCAAGAACACGCCCAACCGATGCACTTCACATAGAGAGAGAGACGCATACCACTAGAATAACTGAGTAATGTCAAAGAGAAAGAGTTTAACATCCCTTTATCACAGGACAAATTTAATCTCAACAAACACTGCCACACCAGTGCATCTTACAGTAAAACACCTTAACATCTACGCACAGAGACTATCACTCAAAGGCACCTCGAAGATACACTCGCAGCGCCAATCACTGCGCCTGGGAACCTTGCGACATGACTTCAGTAGAAGCTGTTTGAAGCCAGCTGTCACAACCTGACAGGCTGTTGTTTTAGGGGCCTTTGGTATGGCCAAGGGGCCGAGGGGAGAAAAAAAGCACCAGGAATTTGTGCAAGTCAGGACCTAACAGTAAATCCTTCGTCCGCTTCCTGTCCCTCGCTGCAGACGGAGGGGAGAGCGGGAAAAGCACAATCACCAGGAGACGGACCAGGGAGCGGCCCATCCTGCACGCGGTACTAGCATGTGGATACTTTAGACGTCACCAAACGCTTCAATTCAACACACCACACTTCTCACCTCCTACGAATACTGACCCTGGTAACCATAGTTCCAGCCAAAATACCACAGTAGGTGGGGAATGGCATATCTAAATACCAAAATATCATTGAGACATGAGGGTAGGGTCTTGTGACTTGAACCAGTAAGCAATCACTTAACAGCCGCACAGATCATCCTAGCAACCATATAGCAATGGACTAAAACACTGTAGCAGTAACATTGTGCCAGGTAGTTTCACAGACCAGCAGGGCCAGTGATAAGAGGGAACTGGACTTTTTGTCTTGGGTGCGGACTTGAAGGGGGCCTGGAAACTGATCGCAATTTCAACCAAGCGGCCCCCGTAATGCAATATCACTGGGGGCAGGTGATGAAAGTTTTGTACTGGAATCGCCGATTTCATACTTTGGCTATGCAGACAGGTACAACAGATTATACAGTAACAACAAGCTACAGCTACTGACATTAAAGAAATTTGTGGTACAACGGCACATTTTTGTAGTGAACTTAATACACAAAAAGGATGCAGTGAGCTCTGACTGTGATTCTTAAAAGCATACAAATGTTTTAAAGCACATTTAAAATGTTTCTAGGATTATGAGTACATAACTGGAAACAGAAGTGAATGTGGAGTGCACTGTGTTCCCAGGACAGACTCTGACTCCTCTCTGCTGTCCAAAACACATTAGCACTGACAGCTGCTTTGTGTGAGCAGACGCAGAGAGGAAACAAAGATATAAACACATAACCCCATACCCTGTACTACAGAGGACAATGTAAACACAACACATTCAACCCCAGTACGCCCCCTCCCCAACCCATGAGCGTACACAGCCACACACCAACTCACATGTAATCTAATAAGACATGCTTTGGAATTATAGCCAAAAATATCACAGTTACACTGATCTGAAGTTTGTCTAAGGAGCTTGGAAGATTCTTGAAGGTTTACCATTCCAAGTATGTGAATTATATATATATTTTATGGCATCATGACATTACAGGATGCTTTTAGAAAAGACTTACACGAATGCAAACAAATGTTTGGCTAATGCATTGCAAGTTGCTGACATGCATTCTTAAGGCCGTGACACATCAGATTGACGGTCAACTGTTGGCCAATGTCGGCCCATTGTTAAATGTCAGTTGGCCCAGTTTTTTGCAGTATGTTCCACACCACTGGTACAAGTCAGGCCACTGTTGACTGATTGAGCGTGTTGAATTGCCACTGGACAGTCGATGAGAGAACTCACTTTGATTGGCTGTGCATAAAAAAAAAATATGTAAGTAGGGGTGTCATGATAAATCGGTTTGTTGATTAATTTCTGCGATTTTCCAAATGCATCGCGATTTTCTTTGGAATCGATTCTGAGCTTAGTTTTTAACAGCAGATGGCGCTTTAGGCTAGTCTTTAACCACACACTCAAATGCTCACGACGAAAAAGCACTTGTGCTTTTGTTGTTAAATGTACTTGCACCTCGGCTTTCATGTTCTTATGACGCAAGATTAATGTAAACAGCCCACTGTGAACACTCACAACCTTTTCGAACTTTATGAATGATTTTAAGTTCAGGCAGTGTGTAAGGAACTGGAAGCAAGCAGAGTACGGCTGTTTCTAAAGCTCGCAGTGCCATCTGCTGTTAAAAACTAAGCTCAGAATCAATTCAGGAGAGAATTGCGATGCATTTGGACAATCGCAGAATCGATCCACGTATCAAATGACCGTGACACCACTATATGAAAGTGATGAAAAAAAGCTACTGTCAAAGTCAAGAAGAGACACCTACACACTTCTAATTTTACATCTTCACCTTACCTGAGCACTGTAATATGTGAATATTTTCATGACCAAAAAAAGTAAAGACCAACATGATTCATATTTAAAATGGCTGCTTTTTCCCTCTTTGAATGACGAATACAGACTACTGTCACCTGGTGGTATGGAAAGTTATTTCCTCTCGTGCATGCACAGCATGTATATGCTAGTTAGCGCTAGACTTTGTGGTGTCTTGAAGCTCAACTTTTGGCCCAGAGGGAGATGATGCGAGATAATAATGCAGTCAGCTTTCGCCGGTGCCAGTTCTTTGATGGCGTCTTGATGAGTCACGGCCTTTACATTATTGTAGCAGTAACAACGCCAGAAAGAGGGTGATAGAGTTTCCTTCAGATTTGTGGGCCATTAAACTGGGCAGGTTATTATTCAACTCAGCAATTAGCAAGTCGACAGTTTATCTTTTCTCAGCAAGATTCTCTTCAAACTTCTGCTTTGCTGTGATAGGTTTTTACACAATAGAAAGCCGACCGTAGAAGAAGGTAGAAGGGTGATGAAGGGTGATGAGTGAAATTACTTAAGTTTGATGCCATTTTCATTCCTTTCAAATAATGTGTCAAAGTTAATATACATTCTCCCATGAAAAGCTATCTATAGCCATTTGCAGGTTGATTTCACTGAAATCTGTGTAGGGTGGCCACATTAGACTTTCATATGCATGTGAATTCTGGAGATCAGACATTTTTTTTTTTGCTTTAGATATTTACACTGCATACAAAAGAACAAGTTGAGCCCTAAAGTATGACATCATATCCTGCTTGTTCTACTCATGCATGGCCGTTAACACTTTGGTTTGACCGAAAACTGATCTGTTTCTAAGTTTCACAATCAGCATGACAATGTTGGCTGACCAATAGCAAATGTTCAGGAAAATCTGTTTGGCAAATATATTTTTGTCTAAATTATTATTGTGTCTGGTATTACTTTGAGACTCTTCGCAAGAGAGACAGACAGAGGAAACAAAGTCCTGTGGTATTATAATTTATAATATTCCCACTTGTCTACAAATCTTGAGTATTTAGAGCACCAGACGCAGCTGAATTATCTGCGGGGCCCCCACACGCTTCTCTGGCCTCTGACCAGGCCCCGGAGATCAGACCGGGCCCCGAGCGTACTCCTCTATGGCTTCCACCCACAGCGCCTGACAAATATATTTTGCAGAATTTGTGTCTAATCCACACTTCCATGTAGAGATCCCATTACGACTTGACTTGAGAGGCCCAGCTGTTCAAACACAGTGATTAATTAAAGGAATTCTGTTTGTAAAACAATCCAATGCACCCCCCCTCAGGAGAGCCCGGCTGGAAGCATTGCTGCAACTCCAGCAGCGTCCGATTGGCCGGTCTCCTCGCATTTAAGCCGACGCTCCCCGAGGTGTCCCACATTAGCAAGACAAACACTTCAGAGCTGAGTGGGGGTGGAGGTTGCGTGGATGGCTTGGGACTGTTTTAGTGATCTGGACTGGGGCAGGTGAGCTCTCATGTTGCAGATTATGAGCCGGGGTCACTCTCGTGAGCAGTGCAGGTGTGCGCTATTCATCACACTGGGAGTCATGCTTAAAATCCCATTAGACTTGAATGCGTGCTGACCGGCTTTTACAACAGCCTGCGGCACGGCTGCTCCGAGCGCCCCAGTGCACTCCGCATCCTGAAAATATTAAAAGGCCAACAGGCTGCCGCACTAAACACACGAAGAGCCGGAGATGGGGCTAATGATGTGCACACTTAAACCTGCTGCAGTATGTACTTGATTGTGAATTAGTACTCAGCTTTGCCTGCTTAAAATAAAAATAAAGTTTGTCCTTTCTGTGGCGTTATAATACTTTCAAGTATCCCAGTTTAATATGCAGAATCAGCAATAAGTAATGCTGCAGCTCTTTCTTTCTGCTTCAGCCAATACCTCAACCTGTTTGGGAAACAATCTTTGTTTTTTAAATCTTATTTAGTGCTGCTGCTGCTGGCACAGGAATTACACATAGTACTTTTCCACCAACATGGTTCAGTGCCATTTCTCGATCTGTTTCGTGCATTTCCACCACATGAAAGGGGATTCCGTCTTTTTCGACATTCTGGTCTCGAATGGCGACTACAGTTATGATAGCTTTCAGTATGCTAGAATCACTCCTGGTACTGTAAAAAATAATACTTAAGTTCTCATTTAAAGCGTAGAAGGATTGGTGAATCTGTCAAATGATGAATAATGATTATTTGTAGCACAGCCCCACTGAGTAAGAATTCATATTCTCACAATGTAAATTTGATTTTTGCAACTATAAATGTTGACACACCAACCCGACGGTCAGCCGTTGGTCAATGTCACTCTAGTGCAGTGGTTCCCAAACTTTTTCTGTCGAGCCCCCCTTTTGCAGAATAAAAAAAAATCAAAAACTGCTTTGTAATATTTATTTATTATTTTATTAAATAATATAGTCATTTTGTAAAACTTTTTAATTTAACTCAATAATTTTAATGATACTGAATAATAAAATAAAGTAAAATAAAAATCACAAGCCAATAAAATAAACCACGTTTATTGAAAGTAACAATAAAATTGGACAGAAAATATGAATGAATATTAAATCTCAATATATTATTTATATTCAGTTCTATGAAAATGATCAGATATAACCTTTTTTGACTAATTATCAAAATAATGTACAGTCCTACAAAGCTATTATTATCAGAGCATGTGAGCAGAGCATACTGTCACGAGAGGGTAGCGTCATTTTACCAGCGTTGTCCAGTACAGCAGCACTACAGCATGTTACAGCACAGTATGCGACGCTATTGCAAACAGGAACAAGTATACATAGACATTTTTTGTCGGTGAGTGATTTGAGCGGACTTTGCTTTTCCATTGAGCATGAGCGATACACGAGTGGAGCATTCATATGGGCCGTGAGCAACTCAACGGAACGCACATTCATAGAGTGGAATATTGAGCGGAGCGTCACACATTGAGCGGTGTGCGCTGAATACTGCTGGGCGGCGCGGCAGATATTTTCGGCCGTTAATCTCTTTCGAATCTCTATAAAAATCAGCTGACTATACACTAGCCTTGCCGCGCCCCCCCCAGTTTGGGAACCACTGTTCTAGTGAGTGGGATTGGTGTGTAAATGGTAAGCAAGTGCTGATTTGTTTAGCCACAGTGTTTCTGGTTCCATTTTTAAATGACAAAGACAGACTACTGCCACCTGCTGATGTGGAGGGTTATTTCCTCTCACTCTGAACATACTCTGAACATAGTTCTGTCATGACAACTCTTACAGGGTTTGACATGGTAATGTACATGACAGTGTTAATGTGTTTGGTCTTGGTGGAATAGATCTGCTACACTGCTGCTGCGGCAGAGCATTTACAGAGAATTGCTACTGCAAAAACATCCAAAAAATGCTGCTGTGAGCATGAAGAAATACTGCTGCACATATAACATATATGAAATAACCCCCATAAATAACATAAATGACATTATCTTGTAACAGACCTATACAGGTGGAGCTGGGGATGGTGGAGGGTTTCTGAAGCACGCTGCAACTGTTACAGCAAGCGCTAGTCATATATTTAAATGTTGAGCAGCAAACTTATTGGCCACTGATATGGGAGAGAACCAATCAGCTGTGAGTTTCATGCCAGAACTTTGTATTTATACCACTGTGTAAGAAGTTTTGCGTGGAAGGTCATTAAGGATAATGCATGTACAGAAGCACTAAATAATTGTTGTCTGTCCACAATCATTTACAATTTTGTTTAAAATATTGCAGCAGTGGGTATTTTAATGACACTGACATCACAAGAACTTCTTTTGTTATATCAAGCACAGTTTTTCTTCTTGTTCTCCTACACTGATATCGACGGCAGACACTCTTGCACTCGATTTAATGATCAATAGCTACATAAATATTCTACTAAACCACACTTGGTTTATCACATCTTATGTCTTTCTCTTGTCTATTTTCTTGGAGCACTTTAAAGCCTTAATTACTCTACTTGTCTTCATTTCTTATCACTTTAATCTCATTTAGGGATATATAAAATGCTAGGCAATGCAATAGACCTAATACCATTTTTTTTAAATCTTAAAATGTGAGAAAACATTTTGAATTATGCATCAGTATTTTAAAAAAAGGCAAACAACTATCAATGTATGTACTATATATGTTGCTTAAAAATCCTGACTAAAATCCACTAAAAGAGACAATGAACAAAAAACAATGTTTGAATAATAAGCCTTAGTCCTTACATTAAGAAATACAGAGAGTTATTAATTTTTATTATTAGCTCAAAGGTTCTTCATTATTTCAACCCCATTAGTTAGTCTGGAAACCATATACTTCTTCACTCAAGTTTCTATGTGCCTTGCAATAAATCACACAATACATTTTGCATAATTTTTTTTTGTTTTACGAATGTCTCTATCAAAAGTGATTTATTTCTCAAAATTCTTTTTTTTTTTTCTCTTGCGATTGGGCACAAATGAAGGTATAAAAGCCAAATACTCTGAGTAAACAGCTATCTGGAATCAGGTGACTCTGAGGGTGGCATCAGTCCCATGGAAGACAGTGACAACACTTAGCCTTAAATGAATCCAGAGGATCCACGCCCAGCATAACATGTGAACAGGAAGAGTCTGGTCTGTAAATGCTTTCTATCCCTTGTTTTTAATGTTTTTGTCTTGAGGTGCGGCTGCATTTATGTCCGCAGTGTTAACAAAACCAAGCTGTAGTTTGACATTTGTGTGTGTAAATATAAGAATGAGTGTGTTCAGGTTTAAGTACACAAACAAACAGATCAGCAACAGACGTTCTGCGGACATAACGGTGGGGGAACAGAAAAGTCATCTCAGATTATCTCGCTTAAAGATCCTGTCACTGTTTCCATGATTAGCCGATTCCATAATTAATTCCCATCACTGGCTGAATCAGAAGTTAAGAGTCGTGTTGCACTAAACAAACTACATCACAGAACCATGGTAACTCTGAACTTAAACGGATACACTAGAAAATATTTGAACATCCCCCAAAATGACGCATTTCACCTTTAAAGCTACAGAGATTCGAGTGCTAGATATGCACACATCTCACCCCAGTCAAATACCAACAAAGTAAATCAGCGATGTGAAACACATGGTCGATATTGCTGCAGCTCAAACAAATCAGATAATGAGAGGTGATATTATAAGACTGAAGCTCTCAAAATGTCAGTGGAGTCCAGTGAAGAATTGTATAGTGTATTCTGTGCAGGGTTTTTACTACAAACGAGGCACATTACAGTCATATTCCTATTACAATGAAAAAAAAAAAAAAAGAAAAGCTATTTCTGTCTATTTGCACTAAATGACCCCCCCAATTTCACTACTTCTACTCTGTAATGCATATTTAAGTGATTATGTTCATTATCATTATCATATTGTGTTAATTATTGTAATGGTGTTATGATTTAGAATTAATTTAAATGAATAACTGGATGCTTTGGTTCATTATCAAAAATAATGAACACACATCTCTAATTTAAACAGGAACAATGCCAAGATGAATGAGAAAAATCTTGAGTTATTTCTCCTGAATTAAGACAAAGCTAAACGTTTATAATAATGTGTTATTGGGATGATTGCACTTAATTGAAATTAAAAGTTGTTGAAAGTTTGTTATTAAACTGATCATTCTGTAATTGTTAGAATGGTTAAATGTGGTTTGAAAAAATATTGATATGTTAGAAAATAAATATGGTTTAAGAATGTATTTGCATATTGTGCATAATGGTAAATGAAGAGCACTAGAACTGTTCTTTAGTCAAATCTACAGTCCATTAAATATCAGTCTGAATATCTGAACTTGGTGATTAGACAAAACATTTGAAATTTTCAGCAAATTCGACTCCAATACAAAAGAGAGATGTCATGGGTTAGGATACAGATGTGTGAGAAGCACGCTGGCAAGATAAGGTATCAGCTTTAATGTTCTTTGAACCAGGTCTGTATGAAATCTTGTAAAAGATATAGACCAACCAGCCTGTCGTTTTGGAGACAAATATATTCCAGATTTCTGTGGTTAGTGTTCACATTTCTCAGCTCTCACATATGGTTGAGTCTGTAACCGGCCAGATGAGACCTGAGAACATGTGCTACGTGTTCCTGCATGGAGGACCAGTGTTTCAATACGTTATCTAAATACACAATCACCGACTTATTGAGGAAAACCTCACTGATAAAGGTTTGGAAGAGGGTTACTGTCACATCTCTCTGGAGTATATATGTTAATGTTCTAAGTTCAGGTAATATCTTTATTTTGAAAATCCTCATTGTCATAGGCTTGTCTATGGTTTCATGTCACATGATTAGTTTCTTGCTTGTTGTCATGTTCTGGTTTGTTCCCTGTCTTCTCTTGTTTTATTTTATTTAGTAGTACTTTTCCTTCATTGGTGGATTTTGTCATGTGTTTCCCATACTTTTGGGTATTTAAGCCATCAAGACATGTCAGGTCATTATTTATTGTCTAGCTCATAGTTTGTCATTCATGTCTTTAATTAAGCCCATAGTTTGATTATGAATCATTATTAATTTGAATAAAACTGCAATCGGATTCTACGCCTTCACTTCATAAATAGGCAATTACACAAGTCAAGTTAATGCCGTCATCGCTCTTCTTCTGAGTGAAGGATCTCGTTCTCTTCACACTAAAGACAAGATTTACTGAACAGGGCAAATTAGCGTGACTGAATTCCATAAAATTGCCGATGGGAGTGGAAAGTCTGCTAATCTACTGAGAGTCAACAGAATAAAGAACACGAATACAGCCGGATCATTTGCATGATGACCAACACAATCAACCAGCGCAAATTAGCATAGTGTATGAGTGTACAAATATCCCACACATCACTGATTAATAGACACAATTCACACATCACTGACACACACATACATAGATGAGTATTAGGTATGTTCCCCTTTAAGAATGAGAGTTGTTGTTGATGTCCTATTCTTGTGCAGAAAAAGAATAAATGCGACTGCTGAATCTTCAGTTGCAATCCTGCCTCTGCGAATCGTTGCTAGTGCAAAAGCTACATCCAGTGCAGAACAAATGGTTTATCTGTGATGTCAACAAATGCTGTATCTCTGAAGCTGCCAGAGTTTTAGGAGCAAAATGTGGCATGTAGGCATTACTGCTGACTTAATGATGTCACTTTTCTTAGACTAGGGGTAGGCAAGTTCAGTGCTAGAGAGCTGCAGTCCTGCGGATATAACTGAATAAGCTAATCAATGTCTTCAGGAATGCTAAGGCTAGTAGGTGAGGGTATTTTTCAGGGTTGGAGCTGAACTCTGCTGGACTGTGGCTCTCTAGGACTGAATTTGCCTACCACTGTCCTAGACCAATACCTAGTCCCACACATTCAGGATTTTTCCACCTGCCTGGGTGGGGAAAAGTTTTTTCAATAGTGGGCCTTATTTGAGGATATCATCAGGTGCCAGTCTATCAAAAGGCATCCCAAAGACTGCTGTGATAACAGCATTTGGCCTTTTTGAATTCTTGTGGATGCCATTTGGCCTCAAAAATGCAACACAAACTTTTCAGCAAATGATGGCCTAGATTTTTTATTTTTTATTTTTATCTCGGTTGCTAGCATCTCATTGGAAGAACACCTGGCCCATCTGCAATCTCTGTTCACTCACCTCACCCAGCATGTCTTAATAATTAACCTTGCCAAGCGCCAATTTGGCTTGACAGCAATAGACCTACCCTGCCATCTAAAGTCAATCCCATTACAGAGTTTCCCAATCCCCATACAACCAAAGCACTGCAGGAGTTTTTGGGGATGGTAAAGTTTTACCACTGCTTTATTCCACGGACAGCTGCACTCATGCATCCTTTGTACAGGGCCCTCAAGCGCAACAGCAGGAACAAACAGATCACCTGGTTAGAGGAGATGACTAAATCGTTTAAAGATGCTAAACTTGCCTTAGCACAAGCAACCATGCTGTCTCATCCAATTCCTGATGCCCCGACTGCTATCACCACTGTTGCCTCAGACTGCACTCTGGGTGTTGTACACAAACAGCTTGTAAATGGCGTTTGGCAACCCCTTGCATTTTTTGGTCAACAACTCCACCCTAATTAGCAGAAGTACAGTGCATTTGACAGGGAGTTGTTCTGTTTCTTTTCACAGCAGTCATGGATCACAAACCCTTGGTTCATGCCATGCCTAACATTTCTGAGTTAACAATGGAATTTAGGCACATTGAAGGAAAGAGTAATGACATGGCAGATTGTCTTTCTAGGGCCACTGTGCAAGCCATGCATTTGGGTATTGACTTTACCTGTTTGGCATCCAGCCAACACAGATACAAACCCGAGGTGCAAGCATAGAGAACAACTACCTCAGGATTGAAAATAGCTGATGTTTGGTTGATGGAGGCAGGAGCTACACCAGTGTGTGATATCTCCAGAGGCCACCCACATTCAGTGGTACCCACACAGTGGAGATGAGCAGTATTTCACAGACAGCTCAAGGACATGGGCTTTATCCTCTGACCAGCCTGCGCTCTTAGGGGCCGTTCACATGTTGCCATTCAAATGTAGACACACTCATAATAGAAGTGACATGGTCGTGACACTCATGCGTTGCGGCATGCTTGTTTTTTTCCAGACGCATCTATGCCGCAGCAAAATGAAAACATTTTAACTTTTCAGAATGCCGCAAACACACCACAGGTCATGTGACAAGAATCAACCAATCATCTTCACACTGTCCTTAACAACACTGAAATTTCAGCCAAGATGGAGTAACACCTGATCATAGCTGTACAGGGATACCCATTTTTAAAATTTATCTAGTAGTAGAGCTACAGCAAGTGATTTTCAGTGCTGGAAATTATCCTTTGGTGAAACTTCTGTGTCATCTTGGCCACACTTCATGGTTGGCAGATAGTCGTGGCAGACACCATGGGAGCACAAGCTGCCTTTGGAAAAAAGGAGAAAGCGCTGCTGCTGGCATTTTCCGTGCATTTTTAAATGCGACATGTGAATGGCCCTTACACAGCTTTCAAGCCAGTGCCTACCTCTCAGAATGGCCTGATGGCAGCTTGGATTCCCAAGGACCTCTCTACAGCTTTCATTTCATTCATCATGACGCTCACCGAAATGCATTGCATCCCCCATACAATGGACAGTTTCATGTTCTGGAGGCATTCCTGGTTGACACTGGGGGCTGTCCTGAACGAGTTTAAGGTGATCGACTTAAACCGGCTCATGGGGAGCTGGATCAGCCAATGGTTCCAGCAACAGCTTCTAAGAAAGTTGCTCTTCGGGAACTTGAGCTGCATCAAAAATGATTTGGGAATGCCTCTACATGACCGTGTCCTGAAGCATGTGTAAAATCAGTCCATTGGAATGTTGAGACATCACGGGTGGGGGGAAGTAGAGACTAGGAAGCTTAAAGCGCATCCAAAACAAGCAGCATTAGTTTCTGGGTCTTCAGTAAGCACTCTGTGTGTGTTGGACTGAATATCTGTTGTTTGCCAGTGCCAGTGCACAATCACAACAATATATGGTGAGCAAGAAAAATAGGCAACACTTTAAACCAAGTGTTCTTCCCTGTCCGCACTAAACATTACGGGTGCGAATACACATGATCATTGTGTTATTTGTTTGGGAGCGGAGCATAGACAGTCAGCTCTCAAAGGGGGCTGATTTTGTCAATATTTGTGGTCACTGCAGTACCATTCCTGCTGTTGCTGAGGCAAGGTGGCGATTGAGATCATGGGGATCGCATACAGATCTAGCGAAGGGGTTGGAGACAGACCTCGCCCCTTCTCCACCTTCACCATCTGGATCTAGCACACTCTCTCGGGGTTCGGAAACCTGCGCTGCGTCCTCTCCCTCTGAGTGAGAGCTCGTTGCTGCAGCTGTCTTCCTCCAAGGAGGTTGATGTTGTTAGCACTGATAGAGAAGAGATTGAGAACTCGCCATCTCAATCTCTTGCGTATGAGCAGGCTGCATTTTAGATCGCTTATTTCACTTATTATTGCCCTCACTACATCAGGGGTGGGGACACATGCAATTTATGTGGGGTTTTTTAGGGAGCAGAGAATGCATAGTCAGCTCTTGAGGCAGCTAGCTGTGTTTATTCAGAAGTGTCCCAAAGTGTAGAATCTGGAATGTTTAGCCGACCGTTACAAATGTGTTTATGTGTTTGCAAGTTATTATTCACAGTTCTTCAATTGCATATATTATTGTAATATTCAGGAAGCCTTGGTTTCTGTCGCAATGCCCGGTGTGTGGGGGGCTCCTTGACATCATGTCATGCTGACCTGAGAGGCCATCATGTGCTTGTCCACACAGACAACACATCAGTGGTCTCCCACATCAACCACCAGGGGTGTCTGTGCTCATGACCACTATACAAGTTGGCACACCAGGTCCACCTGTGGGCTCAGGGTAAACTCCTCTCACTCAGAGCAGTTTACATCCTTGAGCACCTGAATCAGGGAGCAGGCGCCCTGTCAAGACAGGGGCTGAGGCCCGGGTAATGGAGGCTCCATCCTGAGGTGGTGGAGCTCATCTGGAGGGAGTTCAGCCAGGCAGAAGTGGAAGTAAAAAATTGAAAATATTCAAATATTTTAAAATAAATTCATGTTAATTCATATTGAAATAAAAAGATAACACTTTAGAATAGGGAACACTTTTCACTATTAACTGGTAGCTTATTTGCATGTATATTACTAGCATATTGGCTGTTTATTAGTACTTATAAAGCACATATTAATGCCCTATTCTGCATGATCATATACTACATTCCTTAATTTCTACCCCATACCTAAACTTAACATCTTACCAAATACAGGGTTTCTGCGGGTCTTAAAAAAGTCTTAAATCGCTTTTCCATGAATTAAGGCCTTGAAAAGGTCTTAAATCAGAGCAGCAAGTCTTAAATTCATATGATCATGGCATTAATTTTCGTGAGGGATGTTTCCTTATGTGTTTCATTTTAAAAGGAAGTGAAAGCATTATTTCTGTGGTACATGGCTTAGATCGCTCAATATTCATTAAACAATATGGTAGATGGTGGTATGTGCTGCTTCATCTTCAGTCACCCAAAGAAGAAATTGTCGTTTTGATTCTTTTATAGTAATAAAAAATCATTTAGTTCAGTTAGAGAACAGACAATACAATTAAAAAACGTGGCTGCTCAATGCAGTGTGCCGAACGACAGTCGCATCACATATCAGATTTCATTTATCACCTGAACCTCACCTGAGTGAGTCGAGCTGACTGACAAGAAGAGAGAGGTGAGAAAGACCATATTGGAAGAGTTTCAAAACGAAATGCAAAAGCGCCTGTTTTAAAAATATTTTGGATTTTTAAAAGCCTGTTGACTTCTGCCATTTTTCTAAGGTGATAGTGCAAGTTTCCCAGTTATTTGGTTCCAGTGTTTGCTGATTTGTAATTATTTAAACTGTGCAATTTTATATATATATATATATATATATATATATATATATATTACATCAAGGTGTATGCCATTCGACCAAGCTTTCTTATTCATTTTGCTAATAAACGTTCTATGTTTTTTAGTTATTTGGTTACACAGTGTTTACTGATTTTCAGTGTTGTATACCTATTTAAACTTTGTGTTAAGAAAAAAAGTTATTATTTTATATCAGGCATATAACGTGTATTTTTATTCATTTTGTTAATAAAAGTTTGTTACGTTACGCTATGTTAATGCTGTTAATTTAAATGTGAAAGTAAAATGTGCACATCGCTTTTACAAGCTACTTAAAACTGAACGAAAGTGAAGAAAAGGGGGAAAACTCAAACTAAAAACAAACAGCTTGACGCCGAATTGCCACTAATTTGAAAATGAAAGTAAAATGTGCACGGCGCTTTTACCAAAGCAAAGTGAGGAAAAGAGGGAAAACTGAAATGAACTAAAAACAAACAATTGCTAGATACTGAATTGCTGCTAATTTGAAAGTGAAAGTAAAACTTGAACTATACTTAGAGAACATATTGCTTTATTGTTTTCCCTTTGATTTATTTCCTTAAATCTTCTTTAGCTGGTCTTAAAAAGGTCTTAAAAAAGTCTTAAATTTACCCTCATAAAACCTGCAGAAACCCTGCAAATATTAGCAGCAAATTAGGAGTTTATTAAGGGAAAACTCTGAAAATAATAGTAAATGTGTTCCCTAATTTGACAAACTGTAATAGTATCTTACAGAATAATAGTAAAGAGTTTTATTGTGTTGGGTTTGCTCTCCACATTTTTAACTTACTACTCGTGTGGTGGTCAAAGCAGAAGATAAGCCTCACACCCCAGGAATCCGTGCCATGCCTTTGTTTGCACTTCACAGAGAAATGTTGAGGTGGAGGTAAGAAATATGATGCCCGTGTTCATCTTGTATCTGTACAGATAGCAAAGAGCCAAAACCATCTCAGCTTCAGTCACTGTTTTCCTGTGTGCACTATGTGGGCATTTGCTCCTTTCAACACTAAACTTTGATAAGATGTGAAATAATATGTGATGGATGTTGATAAGAACTTGAGGAACTTCTTATCAGAGGCATGAGGGCCTTGTCATCCTGACCCGTATGGCACATTAGAAACATGGATGAGGTTGGGGCTGATTGTTTCATGTTGTGCAGGGATTCCTGTCTTTGTAGTTTTGTATGAAAGCAGTCCAGAGACTGTTTTGAACACAAGCCGTAATTTCTGCTCATTTTGCGCTCCAACCTAGTGTATGTGTGTACACGTGTTCGTGTGAGTGTATTTGTGTGTGTTTGCTGTTCTCTGTGAGTGGATGAATATTCCAGGCCTCTGTCCTTGGGTACTCCTTTTATTTTTGAATTTGTGCTCTTCTTAAAATTGTACAGGGCCAAGAGAGAGCAGATCTTCTGATGAACTGCCAGGCAGCTGAGCAACATTTATGTAGAAAACAGGTTTGGCACAGGTGAACTAAAGACTACAAGCATTTGTTCCAAATGCATAAACTATGACCATTTTACAAAATCCTGGGTTTTTGTAATATATATATATATATATATATATATATATGTATATATACATAGACACACACACATACACACACACATACACACTATATTGCCAAAAGTATTCGCTCACCTGCCTTGACTTGCATATAAACTTAAGTGACATCCCATTCCTAATCCATAGGGTTCAATATGACGTCGGTCCACCCTTTGCAGCTATAACAGCTTCAACTCTTCTGGGAAGGCTGTCCACAAGGTTAAGGAGTGTGTTTATGGGAATTTTTGACCATTCTTCCAGAAGCGCATTTGTGAGGTCACACACTGATGTTGGACGAGAAGATCTGGCTCTCAGTCTCCGCTCTAATTCATCCCAAAGGTGTTCTATCGGGTTGAGGTCAGGACTCTGTGCAGGCCAGTCAAGTTCATCCACACCAGACTCTGTCATCCATGTCTTTATGGACCTTGCTTTGTGCACTGGTGCACAGTCATGTTGGAAGAGGAAGGGGCCAGCTCCAAACTGTTCCCACAAAGTTGGGAGCATGGAATTGTCCAAAATGTCTTGGTATGCTGAAGCATTCAGCGTTCCTTTCACTGGAACTGAGGGGCCAAGCCCAGCTCCTGAAAAACAACCCCACACCATAATCCCCCCTCCACCAAAATTTACACTTGGCACAGTGCAGTCAGACAAGTACCATTCTCCTAGCAACCGCCAAACCCAGACTCGTCCATCAGATTGCCAGATGGAGAAGTGCAATTCGTCACTCCAGAGAACGCGTCTCCACTGCTCTAGAGTCCAGTGGCGGCGTGCTTTACACCACTGCATCCTACGCTTTGCATTGCACTTGGTGCTGTATGGCTTGGATGCAGCTGCTCGGCCATGGAAACCCATTTCATGAAGCTCTCTGCGCACTGTTCTTGAGCTAATCTGAAGGCCACATGAAGTTGGGAGGTCTGTAGCGATTGACTCTGCAGAAAGTTGGCGACCTCTTCTCACTATGTGCCTCAGCATCCGCTCCGTCAGTTTACGTGGCCTACCACTTCGTGGCTGAGTTTCTGTCGTTCCCAAACGCTTCCACGTTCTTATAATACAGCTGACAGTTGACTGTAGAATATTTAGGAGCGAGGAAATTTCACGACTGGACTTGTTGCACAGGTGGCATCCTATCACAGTTCCACGCTGGAATTCACTGAGCTCTTGAGAGCGACCCATTCTTTCACAAATGTTTGTAAAAACAGTCTGCATGCCTAGGTGCTTGATTTTATACACCTGTGGCCATAGAAGTGACTGGGACACCTGATTCCGATTATTTGGATGGGTGAGCGAATACTTTTGGCAATATATATATATATACATCAGATGTTGCGCTAGACTTCAACATTGTCCGTCATTTTGACAAACAGGGTCGTAAAAATTCTGTCATAATCTATTATTGCTCGTCATTGTAATTTTCATATTTAAATTAGAATAACACATTTAATTGCTTTTATTTTTGTTCACATTTTCGTTTTTAATTATGAACCTACAGGACTACAGCGCAGTGTTTAAAAACAACAAAATACGCTAGGGCTGGGTAAAAAAAAAACAAACAATTTCTTAATTCTCATTTTGATGAACCAGTATCGATTCTTATCACAATCGATTTCTTGGTCTATGCTGTTTTCAGTTGATGAATGAACAGTACATAGTGCGTCTTCCTTCCAATAAATATCAATAGGCTAGGCTTTGTGTTACTTTCGATATGAAACAAAGTCAATTTCCTTGAGAGATTCAAGCAATATATACCGTTTTGGTGCTCTTTAATGTGGCGTGATAGATCGTTGTAACTTCTGTGTACCCGCCTGTGCGTAATCAAACGAATAGGAAAACATTCGTGATTCCTGAGTTTTGTTTTTGTTCTGGATCCCCTGCTCTGCTGCCAGACTGGAGCTCACTCGCCACCAACTGGACAGGGGTGGGAATTACAGCTACAATTTACAGTAGATCATCCTCAGTGTAATCTGTCAAAATGACGGATGGCCTTCAGATTTTTCCGTCACTGATAAAAAATTTCCATCAATGACACGACGTCTGATATATATAAATTTAAAAAAATAAAAATATATATTGCAAATGAGTACACCCTCCTGAATGTTACTAAATAAAACAGAACAAAAAATTATATATATTATTATATTGAACCACAAATTTTAAAGAAAAGTAATTTCCTGACAAATTAAAAGTGTTATATAGCCCACTGAATCATACTCAGACTTAATGCTGGCAACAAAGGAACCACTTTAGAAAAAACTGCCAGGTGAATGGCATAAAAAGCATAAAAGAGAATAAAAGACAGTGGTACAGGAGAAATACCAAATTATTGTTTTAAGTATGAAAATACAGTGGAAGTAGCACCGACATTCAAAAACAATGCACTTGTGACAAGGCTCCTGAAATAAACAGACCTTCACTTTAAGTTTTCATTTAGTGATGAGTGAATTTTTGCTAGAAAAAGAGCAGGAGCACCATGCAAGAGTCTCAGAGCCGGCAAAAGCTATGAAAAGAGTAACACTTTATCTCACAGAGTACGACGCAGCCTGCAGAAGTGACATGCATTGTTGTTTATTCACACTAGAATCACCTACTGTAGCCAAAGCACAATAAACTCATTTAACCTCTTCCAAGGCCTATATTTAAAATGATAGACTTCTGGGGAATCCATACTCTATCTCAAGAGACCAAGTCAATCATTTTGGATCCAAAAGCATCCAAAATGTTCTGGGGTTGCTAGAGGAGGAGTACAGTGAGAAGTGCCTGGTTCCCAGAATGATGTTCAGTGGTAGTAAAGCTCTTCTATAGGGATGTATGAGTGCTGAAGGTGTGAGGGAGTCGTGCTTTATCAATGCTGTCATCAATTTACACACAACTGTGTGATGTAATACAAAAACCTAAAACAGAAGATGCTACCCTCTCCTCGTTCCCTGAGTTATTGGCTATTTTTTCAACATGACAATGATGATATGCATTCTTCCAACGTGAAAATCCTTCAGTGGACATGTATTTCACTCAATCTTAACACTCTTGAGCAGCTGTGTGGGATTCTGTAGAGACGAGCTGAGCAAAACTCCCCATTAAAGGCCAGGGCATTTAAGGAGGTCGTCCTCCAGGAGTTAAACAGGACAGATGTGACAATTTGTCATGAACTTGTATGCTCAGTGCCAAGAAGGGTCAGAGCAGTATACTTAAATTTATTCAGAGGGGGTATACTCACAGAGCAAACACTTGAAGTGCCTCCTCATTTTTTTTTTCTCTTGCTTGGTGCACTTTACATTTCTATTCCTCAATTGCTAATTAACTCAAACATGAGAAACTACAAATGCATATGCAGTAAGGTCAGCCACAAAAATAACTCTGTCCACGCCTGTTCTTTGCTCATTTTTGGGTGCAAACTGTTAGTGAATCTGGCTCTATGTGTAAAAAAGTTAGATGCTCTGTACACTGAGTGTAAATAGTGGTAGATACTGTTTGCACTCAATGTAAATACACCACCTGCAAAGAACCTACTCAAAAAAGACAATCAGTCACAAATTATCAAATTACAAAGGCTGCAGTTACATTAAATAAACTAAAGTAAGACATAAAAATGAGCCAAACAGCCCTACAATCAAGCATAGCACACTTGGGAATCTTTATAAAAAAACAAACAAATAAATAGATAAAATAAATAACAAAGGCTACATATACAGTAAGGCAGTTATACAGTAAGATTAATTTATTATTTGTTTTAAAAAAATATTTTTAGATTTTTCTACATTACAATAGTATTATTACAACAATAATACATTTCTAAATCTTTATAATAATAATAATAATAATAATAAAAAATAGTAGTAGTAGATTTGTGTTTGTTTGTTTGTTTGTTTGTTTATTCATTCATTCATTCATTCATTTAATCCTGCCAAATAAACTGTACAGGCACACAATAAAGCATAACACAGAAAAACTGCAATTAGATTTTTTTTCCCAAATCGTTCAAAATATCTTCTTTTGTGCTTCAGAGAAGCTTTAATATAACATTAAACTCTGTAAATTTCTTTCTTTTCCATGAGTGATTCCATGGAGCATCCGAGTGCAGATAAAGGTCTGTGTAGTCTATCAGAGCATGTTAAGCTGTGAAACTCCACGCTTTGGCGGATGGACAGCTGTCAAGATTACAAGGATGTGTACTGATGGAAAACATGATGAAGAGCAAGATTAACAGAGTAGAACTTCAAAACAAGGTGCCGTACATGGAAACCTACAGGCCAAGATGAGACAAGATCTTCATGTAGGTGTTTTGTAACGCGATTTTCATTTCATATCCTGGAAGTTTATCAGTATCAAAATACCTCTGCAGTGATAATGTGCATCATTAGCAGGAATGAGGAGGAGAATCCCTGGATTGACTAAGACAGATCCGTATCTACTCTCTCTGCTGGATTTTAGATCTACATTTTTCAAAAGGCTTGTTGTCACGTAACTGGCTTCATGGTCTGCAGGCATCACTCCCATCTCAAAGAGTGTTATCAACCTCAGCAGTCAACAGGTAAAGATCTGTTTCTCATCTCTGACCGCAGGCTGACATGTCCGGGTTTGTTATTGTGACTGACATGATGAGGACTTCACTGTTTTGGCATTTAGTGTTTGTGCAGTGCATCCTAGGCTCAAGGATAGGTGTTCTTTCATTCTTTAGTTTGTTAGTATGCTATGTTTTCATGATCACAGCAGAATTATAAAACAGTTTTATGTATGTAGTAAAATACATACGTAGAAACTGTCATGTACTTTATGACGTCAGTGGGTTGCCATCCTTGGCTTGTCATGAGACAGATCTTATGGGAAAAATTAAATAAAACATTCATGTACACCAAAAATCACATTCAATTTAAAGTGTTGCAGTTTCTTTGTAATGATTTGTGAAAACTGTCTGAAAATAAATCCTACAGTTGTTAAAGTTGCTAAAGGAACATCATTTGTTTGTCTCAGCCTGTCAGCCCCTGGTTTGTATCTGCAATGTATGCATTTCAGTCATATTTCAGCACATTTTGAGCGGTAGGTAACTGACTCTGACTTTTTTTTTTTTTTTACCAGAAGCGTTTCTATCAACCTGCAGGTTTGACCATAAAAGAGTTCATTAAGGCCTGTGAAATGTATGTCATTATTCACTACAAAATATTCCCCTCTGCTGCAGATCTCTGCATTGAAGATGCACTTAATATGCTTCACTGCAGTTTTGATGTCAGTAATGCCAAATTCTATTCTGGTGTGACATAACATAAATATACTATATAGACAAAAGTTTCTGTGGGAATTTTTGCCAGTTCATCCAGTAGAGCATTTGTGAGGTCAGGTACTATGCTGGATAAGAAGACCTGGCTCGAAATCTCCATTTTAGCTCATCTCAAAGGTGCTGGATGGGATTGAGGTCAGGGTGTTCTTCCACGCCAGACTAATCCAACCACATTTTTATTTATCTTGCTTAGTACACCGGGAAACAGCATAGCATTGTCCAACATGTTTTGGTCCTAAAAAATAGCTCCATACCATTATCCCTTCTCCACCAAGCTTTAGAGTTGTCAAAATGCAGTCAGGTAGGTAACATTCTCCTGATATCTGCCAAATCCAGACTCGCCCGTCAGACTGCCAAATAGAGAAGTGTGATTCGTCACTCCACAGAACAGGTTTCCACTGCTTCAGAGTCCAGTATTGGCATGCTTTACTTCATCTAACGCTTGCCATTGTACATGGTGATATGAGGTTTGTGTGCAGCTGCTCGGCCACTGAAACCCATTCAGTGAAGCTCGTGACACACTGTTCTGGGCTGATGACAGTGAAGTTTGTAACTATTCAGCTATGGAGTGTTGGTGACTTTCACACACACCATATGCCTCAGCGCATTTGACTTTATGTGGTCCTCCCCTTCATGGAGTTGTTCCTAAAAGCTCCCACTTTCCAATCTTATTACTTACAGATGAATGTGGAATATCTTGCAGGAGTGAAATTTCATGAACTGACAATGTGGCGTCCTGTTACAGTACCAAGCTTGAATTCACTGAGCTCTTCAGAATGACCCATTTTTTCCACAAATGTTGGTTAATGCATGAGAGCATGGCCAGGTGTTTGATTTTATATACATGTGACAGTTGTAATCTGTTCTAATCAGTTGTTATCTGTTCTAATAAGATCAGACTATTTACAGAGTAGAAGTAAAATAGCCATATGTGTAACGGAGTGAGGGAGATGTAAAGCGGGTGGATCCATATGCAAACTTTTATTGTAAAGTGACTGAGACATGGTCAGACATAGGCAGGGTCTAACCTTGGCAAACAGGTACATAAGAGCAAGAGTAATCGGTAAACAGGCGAGGGTCGATAAATGGCGAACGTAATCCAAGGGGCTAGGCAAAAGGGGTAATAAGACATACGAGAGATCCAAAGGGCAGGCAGCGAAACAGACAAAATGAGATAACCAGACGAGAATACCAAAACACAGGAAACTAGGAAAAAGGCTCCGTACGAATGTAAACACAATACAACACTCGGCCAAATGCAAAAGGAAGTCCAAGGCTTATATAGAGTCTCTGATTGGATGCAGGTGATCAGCGCAATGGATGATGGGGAACGTAGTCCGAGGTGTGGTGCAACAGTCTGTGTAATGTGAATGTCAATGGAACGAGAGGGCGACATCTGGTGGTGAGCGGACCGAAGGTCACCGGCCAGATTTGTGACAATATGTATATTTTAATGTACATTATAATTTCCTTCCATTGTTATTTTAGCATCATGGAGATACTGTTGTCGTTTTTATTAATATAAGTTGTTTTGTTTTATCATTTACTTTTACATTTAGACATTTAGCAGATGCTTTTATCCATAGTGACTTAGAAAATAATTATCATCTTTATTATATTTATTTTAAACATGTCTATATATATCTTTTATACACTTTTATTTCCATTTTAGTTATTTTAGCACATTAAGTAAAATAAATGAAAAATAGAAATGCTTTGGCAGCTAGGAAAAATTAAATTGTTCAATTGTACTAAGTGCAAATGAGCTGTCAGGATCATGAACCTGTTTTGTCTTGTTTTCTTTTCGTAGTGTTCCTTTCAGGGATCCCCTCCTTCGCCCAGAATACCTCCTCCTCTTACTGGAGCAGGGGGTGAAATTGCTTGAGGGCCACACCAGACTGTTCCTGGTCCTCGCAAGCCTCACCCCCTACCCGGACAACACGCTCTGTGCGTTCTATGATGCTAGTTTGACCATCGTGTGCAGAGTGCCGTCGTCCGAGGATGGTCCTCGAGCAAATTTTGCCTTTGTGGAGTCGACACTGGAGAGAAACGGATCTCCGTTCCCTGCCTGTTCCCCGGAAAAACTCACCAGTTCCACTCCCGACCCAGTGACCATCTACCCGTGGGGCAGAGCATCAGCCTGAGCCCACCAACGATGGAGAGCCAGAGCCCGAGGATCGCCGCGGGGCCAGAGCTGCACATGCCGTTGGACCAGTTGTGTGAGCCGGCAACCACACCTGCCACGAGGAAGAAAGCTGTGGCCAGTGAAATCGTGGAGACCTAGTGGTTCCACCATGGCTTCTAGCTCCGTCCTCTCCGCCGTGGCTCGGCAGTCCACTGGCTCCACCAGGCTCCCTCGTCCCTCCATCCTGCACCTCGAGATTCCACTACTCTGGCTTCGCCTTGTCCCTCTGGCTCCACCTTGGTCCTCTGTCACTCCGGCTCCACCTCGACCTCTCAGCTCCGTCTTGGTTTGTCGTCAACCATCCTGCGCCTTGGGACTCCACTCCTCCGGCTTCGCCTCGTCCCTCCGGCTCCACCTTGGTCCTCTGTCACTCCAGCTCCACCGTGACCTCTCAGCTCCGCCTTGGTCTGTCGTCGACCATCCTGCGCCTTGGGACTCCACTCCTCAGCCTTCGCCTCGTCCCTCGCCTTGATGAGCCAGGGTGACAAGGAGGATCCGGAAGGCCAAGGTGGAGCCGATGGTGCCCCCCAGATCCTCTCCGTCACCCTGGCTCTCCGTCTCCGCCTCGGGCTCCTCTGCCGCCATCAGTCGGCCCCCTAGAGTTGTCAGCCCTTCCTCCTCCATGGCTCCTCCCTCCGTCGGCTCTACCATGGGTATTCACTGTCACATTTTTAGACAACTGCAGGCGAACAGATATTGCTGTTAGACGGTTAGCCAGAGACCTACAAGCTGCGTGGAGAAAACACAACACACACAACTAAATGTATTTTGCATGCTACAGAATACATGAGAGCAACCATTTTTAAAGGATTACTCCACTTTCAGAATAAAAATGTCCTGATAATTTACTCACCCCCATGTCATCCAAGATATTCATTTCTTTCTTTCTTCAGTTGCAAAGAAATTAAGTTTTTTTCAGGAAAACGTTCCAGGATTTTTCTCCATATAGTGGACTTCAGTGGTGCTCAATGGATTGAAAAATAGATTAAAAATGCAGTTTCAGTGCAGCTTCAAATGGCTCTAAACTATCCCAACCAAGGAATAAGGGTCTTATCTAGCGAAATGATTGATCATTTTCTTAAACATAAACATATATATATATATATATTTATACACTTTTTAACCACAAATACTCGTCTTGTCTAGCCCTGCGATGCACATGCATACTTTGTGCACTTAGGTTCAAGATTGTTAGAAGATGTCAAAAAACTCTATTTTATTTTCTCCTCCAACTTCAAAATTGTCCTATATCGGCCTTTTTTGTAAAGTTCCTGGGTCTGTGCACACAAGTGGGTGGGCAAAATGCTAATGTTTCACGTTGACGTCAACGTGAAAAAGCTTAAGATTCATTTTACATGACTCTGAATCGATTTTTTCTTTTAAAAGACAATAACTTTATTCAAGGAGCACATTCAGATGTACAACTTTGCAGGACGCTTTCACTCAGAGCTGTGGTACACACTGCATGAAAGGTAATTTCCAAAAATCCATAATAAGGGAACTTTCAGTTAAATAATAATAGCCCTATTTGTACCTCTTAAATCTTTAAGTATGTGTTCAGTAAAAGCGTGTGATGATGTGGAAGGTCAGATGGGTGGAGTGATTCAGATGTGCAGCAGAGACACTCCAAACACCTGCAGCCTCTCCAGCACCGCGCTCATGTGCTGCTCATGATTAGCCAATAGTTTGTGTGCTTATGAATGTGTATGTGAAAATAAAAGCCTCCAGACATCATAAGAAGATAAGTATAAAAAGGTGTTTAATATTGCGCAGCTCTGCATTCTTCCCGACATCATTACTAAACACACTCTAAGGCCCTGTTTACACTTTATAATAACATCCATCTCTCTGATCTGATGACAAGTGCTTGACTGAGACTGAGATTTCTCTTTACAACATTTCTCAAATCTGTCCTGACTACTTTTGACTGGATGACGTCAAATGAAGGGTCTCCAATTTCATGAGTACTTCCATAAGCCATTATGTCAGTGCATTGCTGCAGGTTGACAAAAAAGAAAAAAGGCAGCAAACTTTTGATTTTAAATATATTACCATAAACCTGACATTTCGAACAGAAGATCAGTAAGGAGTATACAAATGAATAAATTGATTTTAGAATTAAAAACACTCTCAACTATACTATACCTTCATGATATATTTATATATTTATACCCACCTGTAATCAATCAATTAATCAATCAAAGAAGTTTCTTCAAGTAGTTCACCCAAAATTCCCCCTTAACATTACTGTTGGCACTTGTTAAGTCTTGCATGTGTTTCTAACCAGAAAATGGCTTGAGTGATCCGATCACAGAAAGTTTTGGTCCCTACTGACTCCTGAATATAGTGCCGAGCACTTCAAATCAAAATGTCAGTGGCAGGTGTAAACGTGGCCAAACGTGGCCTCCTCACACACGGGCAGAAGAACCACTGTTCTTCTTCACTTACTGAGTCGATCGGTCCAGTGCTGATGACTAAAGTACAGGAATGTTTATCACACCATCTGTCTAGAAACTGGCTCACTTATTCCTCACATTTACGCTGAGGTCCAGAGAAACACGGAGCAGGAATGCAGACTGGATCCACTCGGCCTCTTCATCTCGCTGTTCGGAGTGAATCATGAATGTTTGATGAAACTCACACAGAGCCAATGTAAGCAGAACCGTGATGAGAAACACCAAATGCTGTCAAACAGTTGAGATGTGCAGTCAAAACTGCAGCTGTGGGTAACGTTTTAGCACTGGCTTTCTCTGGATGGGCTGTTTGTCTTTTTTTCCCCACGAGCCCTCTCACGTAACACCCCCACCCGCCCGACTCAGCCGACTCTTACGCTTGTAAGAGTTGCATTACCTGCGCCCTAATGCACTCCAGACAGCCGCACTTCCTAATGACTCGCTTCGCTCCGAGCCTTTCCGGACAAGAGCGCGGCCACAAGCCACCTCACACATGGTAACCAGATACACGCAGGCACCTGATAAGAGTGCTCGGGTTCAGATCAGAGGTTTTAGCCCGACGGCGCAAACTCACAGCGGTCTAAAGCATCCAGAAACTCCCGCGGTAAATCAGAACGGGTGATAATCCTGAGAGAGCCAGTGCCCCTCGCCAGTGTCTGGTCTTCATTAGGCCACATTTCTCTCCACCCTTCGTCTAATTCTGCTCAGCATTATGGAGAAGAGAAAAACAGCACAATGACCTTCAAATAAACCTACAGGCAAAAACAAAGAGACATGTCAGGAATCTCTCTCATTAGTAGAGAGCTGAACCAATCGTATCCTGCTAATCTGTAGTAGTTTACTCACATTGTTCCAAACCTGCACAATCTCTTCCATACAACTAGTGATCACATATGTCAAGTTCTAAAATGGACAAAAATGAACTTATGTGCTTTATCTTCAGTTGGATCCTCAAACAAAGCTCTTGTATGTAAAACACCCTTACACCCTGTTACACCCTTGTGTAAAAGAAGTACACTTTAGCAAATTAAAAATAAATAAATAAATAATAATTGCATGCTATGTAAGCGATAATCAATGGTTTGCCATGCATTAAAGGATTTTAAATGCATGAGATTTTAAAGGCAAAGAACCACCCGCAATATTTGATCGTTAACTTTTACATTCTGCCCGCTTCAAATCAGACACATAGATAAAATAGTGCAGTAAGATCACATTTCTAGGCTATCTAGGCTATTTTATTATATATAATTGTGGGGAAGCACTAACAACAATTTTATGTATGTGCGTAGTGCAATGCGATCTCCAACCTCTCTCTCTCTCTCTGGGTCTGTGTGCATCAAATAAAGCAGCGCATTAATATAGAACGGTGATTAAACTGACTTGGAACTACCTGTGCATTAAACGGTTTTACTGCATACCTGTCAGCCAATCAGAATCCAGAATAATTATAATTACATGACAATGTATTATAGTTCAAATTATATAAAATTTAATCAAGCAATAAATCTTTATATATATTAACGTTTAATTGTACATTATTATAAAGTGCGCTTAAAAGTTAAGTATATCACTCAACTTTTATCACTATCACTTAAGTATATTAAGAAGCATACTCATGAAAGTGGACTTTTATTTTGTTAAATTTATATTATCTGCAAGCACAGCTTTTTTTTTTTTTTAAATATACTCTTAAAATTTTAAGTACATTGGAATAACATTTATGCAAAATGATACCAAGTTGCTTCTTGCACTTTTTGCGAAATTACCACACTGTAAAAAATAATTTCACCATTTAGTTGTTTCAATTAAACTTTTTTTTTAAGTTGACACAACTTGCAGCTACTGAATTTGCTCATTCAACTTAATATCTTAAATTTTACTGTCTCAACTAATTCATAAGTTGACAAAACGGTTTTATTTGCCCCCTCAACTTAAAAAAATGTGTTGAATCAATTTAATAAGGAAATCACGTTCTTAACGTCACATATCGCGAGATCTCGTGAAGACCGTTGCAGAAGGAAGATGTTTGTCAGCCATCACGGTGAGCTTCTCCACAGAGTTGGAAAGTGTTCTCAATCAACAAATTTGGTAAGTAAATATTTGTATTTATTCGTTTAATATATGTACATTTATGTATGTTGTCTAAGAAGAGTACAAGTATGGTTTAAAGCCTCGTATTTTCTAGTTGGTTATATGTACTAATTTCGCGGCACTCTAAGCCTCAAAATACACACGGTTCCACAGTATTTTCGATATAAATATTATATTCTCTGCTGTGGTACTGAGGTGAACCGATATGGAGAATGATAAATATATAGTTTGGTATGTATAGAGAATGGGAACATGACGTCAGCAACGCACAGCATTCTGGGACATTCGGACACGGACGCTACAGTCTAGACTGAGAAATAGTGGAGGTAGATGTTAAAATTTATATTGTACATTTAAAAACACATTAGAAATGGAGAACGCTTGCTGTGACATGAACTGCCATATCTGCTGTCATGACCGGAGTGGAGAACGGATCTAAAATGAAGCGCAATTTTATGCTTTTCAGCTTAAAAAAACACAGTGGCGAAAGCAGCTCAATGAAAATAAACAACTTAAAAATCTGGCTTTGTCATTTGTATATATTATTTATTACAGTTTTACAATTTCCGATCCACTTGAATTTGTAAGTGTTCACGCTATGAATAACACGTTTGGAAATGTAATTTAATTTGTGATATGGCTCGTTGCGATCACTGTCCTTGTTCATAAAGCAACTCATGTGATTAAACGTTACTGTTCAGCAGCTCTTTGTAAGAAATCGTGTATTTGTTCAATTTAAGTCCAGTAAAACTTACTGAACTTTATCCCTCAATGAAATTAGGGCGATATGACATATGATTAAAATCAGCGTTTCTCAATTCCATTCCTCACGTACCGTCGCTCTGCATATATTGCATGGCTCTCCTATTTAACCTGATTTAGACAACCAGCTAGTCCAAAGAGCTCCATGACTGAACTGTGTTGCGATTAACATGGTCCCTAAACAATGTTCATTGCTCCCCACTCCCTGAGCAGTGGAAATCAGTTTAAGTTTACTTAGGAATATTCATTCTTGGATTTGCGCTACGCCACGGCCTGCATAGTCTTCACACACAGACGAAACTTAGAGAAGTGTGACACAATATACCCCTGTAAATAAATGCAATTTAAATTCATGTCTTGCGCACTTTAATATTCGTTGAATGGAACATATAATCAGGGCGGAATATTTTGAGTTCGCAGGGCACTTACTTTTGAATAGAACAGACATCTGAGATACACACAAAATGTGCAGAGCGGTGGTTCACTTACAAGATCAACTGGCTGAGATCAACCTATAGTGTGTTTATTTTTTCTGGCAGATATATCAGTGCCATCTAGTTATTAAAAACTGCAAAAGAGAAACGAATTCGGTCCTGTGTGTGGTACAATAGAAGGCGGCGGTATGATTTCTGTGAGTGTGTATTTGTCGTGTTCTGGCCACACGACTGAGTGCTCGAATGAATGCAATGGATTCAAATATTAGTACATTTATTCTAAGCAAGTGCAAGCTATTATTTTTATAATAGTTTTTATATTAGACCCTATTGGAATTGCACCGTTTATTATTATATATTATATATTTAAGACATAAAATGTATGTTTATTTGCAACAGTAATGCTAACAACAATAAAAAGACATTTTCTATGCCATTAAAACAGCAACATCTGTTGACAGACACGTCGCTCCCTTTGCCAGGTGCATTTCAAACATCTACATAATGGCACGCAGTTGCCCTGCTCACTCCAAAGTCTAAACTCCAAGGGCTCTGCCTTTTGAAGGAGCAGGGCATATGGATGACCACTTCCATTTAGAATTTCCCCCGTGAATTGTTCGGTTCTAATACACATACCGTAACACCCCTAGTTGCTATAGTATTTTTTAATGTCATTTTATATTAGATTTAAAAAATGTAATTTAATTTATTATATATTAATATATGCACGTTCACGAGAGTACCACGACAGGTGTGTGCATTCCTCTGCTCGTAAACAAGGCGCAGTGCATACATGTCCTACATCAGCACCACATACGTGTCGTGATACTCTTGTGAATGTGTGGGCAAGACTGATAATATAAGTACATATTTATTTACAAAAAATATTTTGTATGTAAAATGTAACATTAAAGTGACAATACTTTGAATATAGTCTTTGTAAAACTGTGAAGCAAAATATGTCAGAATGTGCCAATTAAAAAATTTTCAGCATCGACTAGCAGCAGTAGAATTTTGGCAACTAGTTTAATAAATCCCTACAATTTCAGATAAACAATGATAGAACTAAGAGTTTACACCATCCAAATGAATCAAACTGTAACATCAGCTGAACCTGGTGCACACCAAAAGTGCTAGTGTGAAACACCCTTATAACACCCTTATATTCTGGAAATTAAAGTACTTGTTGCAGTTGGTCTGATACTCCCAGCCATGCTTATGTAACTTACGCCTTTTTTTTTTTTTACTTTGCCTCTTACTTGCTGTTTGTTGAGGCTGTTGTTATTATTATTATTTTAAATATTTTTAACAGAATGTATTACTATGTACAGTACATATTTGCATGTAAAGAATTAATTCTTTTGTTGTTGTTGTTTTTTCAGGCATCTCATGAAATTGAAGAATTAGTGAAGGGGCAAAAGAAATGGATATCTTGATTGTGACTAAGGAGGAGCAATGGAAATGCTTCAAAAGAAACCATTGCCCGCCATCATTTTGGAAGAAGCGTCTTGACCTCCACCAATATCTGTGGCGTCCTGAAAGCATTTGTGCTTTGGATAGGTCTTCTTTACATTTACATTGATTACCAAGAACACATGGCGCACTTTTCGATGTTCTCCAAAACTTTTCATGAACAGTGGTGGGAGCAGCTGTTCTTGTGTGTTTACAGACTCACAACATACTACTTTCGGCAAGAAATTTAGAATCCCTCATCTGTTCTTTTGATTGAATGTGAATTAGTGAAAGGAATGTAAATATGTACTGCAGTTGTTACACAGAAATGAAATGTCAATGTTTATCTATGTTTTAAAGTTAGGGTGTTTTAATACTAAACACAGTAATATTAAGTAGGTTATTAAGGGTTGTCTATTTTGAATTCAAATAAAATAGCCTTCTGCATGTTTTCAGTGTCCATGAGGCTATTTTCTGCAGTACTGTTAGAAAATAGAAACTTGAGTTGTGTGGAGCAAATTACATAGTTCAGCCAGCTGTCAGTCATTTGAATGAACTTAACATTACAAATAAGAAGAACTATTCTTGAAAAGTAACCTGGCTGCCTTAAAATATACAACAAGATGCTTCGTTTGGCCAATTTTATTCAGTCTGCACAACTTATAATTCTAAATTTATTCAACAAAATGGATAGTTTGAACAACTTAACTTTTGTTGGTCTCACTAAGTTTATGTTGTTTCAACTTGGATTTAGGTTAGCAACTTACTTGTCATGTTGGTCTCACTAATTTTATGTTGTTTCAATTTGAATTTAGGTTAGCACAACTTTCTCATCTTGCTGGGCTAACTTAAAACCTAAAGTTGACTCAGCTTCACCTTTGTTATCCCAACTATTAATTCTAAGTTTAAGGAACTTCAACATATGTTTAACCAACATAAGTTTTTAGCTTATTTAACACAACATTTTAAGGCAGCCAGGTTACAAATTATTTTAAGTTGAATCAACTTATTATTATTTTTTTACAATGCAGTGATGGCCTTAAAAGCGTGTTTTATTCTCTTCTTGGTTGTTGAAGTATCACAGCAGGTGCTAAAAAGTTGGTTTATTGCATTTCAGGGATAAAATAGCACCTACCTTGAGCTCTTTACATCAGTGCAGTGCTGTACTCAGGTGCTACTGGGCAAGTTTAATATGTCAGAAAAGCCAAACATATGGAGCTTTCTATGTTATAAAACATATCACTGCAGCTGTTGTAAAAGTATTTTGAGGAGATAATATAGTATTGTACAAAGAACTACATCAAAATAAGCTTTTATTGACTGATAATTTGCCCCTGTAAACCAAATGTTTGTGAAAGGAATAAAAGTAGTTGGCATTTTACTGTCACCAATGTTCATTTCAGCTGGAAACTGTTGGAAAGCTTTTTCCAACAAGCTAGCATTGGGTTCCTTTGATGGGCATTCTTAGACAAATCTCTGTATAGTACTCTTTTAAAGCAAACTTAAAGTATAAGCATACATGCACTGCATTATACATTTTAAAATGTAATAGCATGACAAATTGATCTTTAAGTTGCTTTTCAGTCACTAGCATCAGCACTGGCTCTCACATCAATCTCTATGGGCCGTGTCAGTGATGTGTGATTGTTGATGGCTGTAAAGTGTTCACAGAATTTTAAATTCGACCCTTTGCTGCTGCTGACCTTTTGAAGCATTTGCTCCTTTAGTGTATGAACAACTACACTGGTTGTTGGCACGTTTTCTGTACTACTGTACTGTACTTTGCATGTTCATTACGTCTTTTTAGACCATTTGATCTTCCTGATTTCTCAGTATCCTGGTGATCAGTGGTCTTATATGCTATGAAGCCTGTGTTTGTAAGAATGAGCTGAGTATTGCCTCCTGCACGCAGATGGTGCAAAAATCTGCCCCATTACCAACTGTTGCTAATTCCACAAATGCTATTTTGTTGATTTAGACTGCACTTTCACACATACATGATGTCTAATTCCTGCAAACAGAGTTTCAAATACATGGCTGTTTTTATGTGTGTGGTTGTCAATGGTGCTCGAGAGGCCTGGATCGTCAGTTCATCACAGCACCAATCAATGTCTATCCTTAAACACGTCCCAAATGATGTTTGAAAGCAGTGCAGTGCTCCTCCCCTGCTTTGATTTTTTCTTGTGTAAAATTTTTCACATTTGTTTCATATTTGGCTCAGCTCCCACACCAAAGTGAACATCTGCTCCACGCCCTCCAGGAGGATTGGGCTGACCTTTAGTATGAGCTGCCTGACTGTACTGTAACAGAGCGGAAGTATACAAATGAATGTGTTTACTGAGCATTTATGTGCCCGTCCAAACATGTAGTTTTTTTTTTTTTTTTTTTGAAGAAAAATCTTTACTCAGCTAATTTACAGATCACAGTGCTCCAGAAGAACATATAAGCATCAAATAAGTATTATGAACTCATCATAAAGTAGTCCTTATGATTAAAATTCGAGATCTTTGTAAATCAGTATTTGTAAATCGGTAATCATTTCTCATGATGCTGAGTCTGTGATTTTGTCTCACACAACATCTGTAAAAATTTCAAAGCAAATTACCTACCGTTTTTTGGCAAACTCAGTGGTCCTCTGAGAAATCTCATCCCATCCGAATGCAAATGCAATGTCACTGTACTTGTCTAGATTTCTCGGCTCACTAATGTGGGTTTTTAATGTTTTTTTTTTATTTATTTTTTTTTTTATAGGGGTCATCAGATCCCCATTTTCCACAAGCTGATATGATTCTTTAGGGTCTTAATGAGAAATCTATAACATACTTTAGTTAAATTTTTTTTTTTGGTTAAAGGGTGTAAAAAACACCCTTTTTACCTTGTCAAAATCAGCCCTGTTCAGAGTGAGCCATTCTATTGCATGTTCCTTTAAATGCTAATGAGCTCTGCTCGCCCCACCCCTCTCTTCTGTGGGGTGACCAGCGGTCTGTTTACTTTAGCCGCATTTAGCCACGAAACTTGCTAACTAGCACATCATGAAGAAAGGTGATTTGCAAAGATGCATAAAAATCCTTATACTCACTTCTGCTGTAGGTGAGGCTGGATCACGAATGATTCGCATGTCACACCATCACACCGACAAGAAGCTGAGAATGGCTTGATTTTGATAAATTTACAAAAATACCACTGGG
The DNA here is from genome assembly GCA_012976165.1 of Labeo catla. Lineage (NCBI taxonomy): Eukaryota > Metazoa > Chordata > Actinopteri > Cypriniformes > Cyprinidae > Labeo > Labeo catla. The sequence goes on from VONZ01000086.1 coordinate 709,141, forward strand.
TGGATTTTTATCATAATAGGATGGTTGTGCACACACATTGCCAACACACATTTATGTTCAAACAACATGTAAACGTGAGTTTGGTATCCGATGACCCCTTTGAAGAAGTCTCTTCTGCTCACCAAGCCTGTATTTTTTTGATCCAAAGTACAGAAAAACAGTAAAATTTGAATCTGAATTTTTTGCATCACTACTCCAGCCACATTATCCTTCAGAAATCATTCTAATATTCTGATTTACTGCTCCAAAAACATTTATTATTATTATTATTATTATTATTATTATTATTATTATGTTGAAAACAGCAGAGTAGAATTTTTTCAGGTTTTTTGATGAATAGAAAGTTCAGAAGAACAGTGTTTATCGTATAGTGTTACAAAATCTTTTTTATTTTTAGATAAATGCTGATCTTTGAATCTTTCTATTCATCAAAGAATCCTGGAAAAAAAAAAAACTGTACTCAACTGTTTTAAATATTGATAATAATAATAATAATAATAATAATAATAATAATAATAATAACAATATTTCTTGAACAGCAAATCGGCATACATATATATATATATATATATACACTACCGTTCAAAAGTTTGGGGTCAGTAAGACTTGTAATAGTCTTTAAAGAAGTCTCTTATGCTCATCAAGGCTGCATTTATTTGATTAAAAATATAGAAAAAAACAGTAATATTGCAAAATGTTTTTACAATATAAAATAATGTTTTTTATTTTAACATACTTTAAAATAGAATTTATTCCTGTGATGAAAAGCTGAATTTTTATCAGCTGTTACTCCAGTCTTAAGTGTCACATGATCCTTCAGAAATCATTCTAATATGCGGATTTATTATTAGAATGATCAATGTTGGATAATATCAACAGTTGTGCTGCCAAATATTTTTTGGAACCTGTGATTTTTTTTTTTTCAGGATTCTTTCATGAATAACAAGTTTAAAAAGTACAGTGTTTATTCAAAATATAAATATTTTATAACAATGTAAATTATTTATTATTAACTTTTAATAAACTTTTAATTATTAACTTAATACATCCTTGGTGAATAAAAGTATTAATTTCTTAAAAAAAACAAAAAAAAACAATAAAAATGTACTGACCCCAAACTTTTGAACGGTAGTGTATATATATATATATATATATATATATATATATATGCTAATATGCTGACACATGTTAATAAACACATGTTAGTCTCATCCGAACTGGTACATGAAAATCACAGATGTCGGTAATAAAAGCGGACAATCCTGTCCGAATAGGGCTTATCGTCATAGCTCAGAATTTTTACTCGTAGTTATGTTTTAGAATTAATTTTATCTCATAATTATGACTTATAATCATAATTTCATAACTATGACTCAAAGTCATTTTAAAGTCAATTATGTTTTTTTAATCATTTTGACCATCTCATAATTATGAATTTTGTCATAATTTTTGCTTTGTCATAGATGTGTATTTTTGTCTCATTATGTTGATTTTCTCACAGTAGCTTATATCTTATAGCTTCATTATCTCATAATTATAACTGTCTTATGACTTTATAATTCATAATCGACTTTATATCTCATAACCTTGACTTTAATCTGATAATTATGACATTTACGTAATTAACATTTTTCGTTTTAAGTCTTATAGTTATTGTCATAATTATGACTTTTTGGGCTCTCTGTTTTCTGCGGTGCCTCCTCCTGGCAGCAACATTCACAGTCATGTCAAGTGCAAAATGGGTTAAGACACTGGTTTTCAAAGCTATCCTGGAGTAACCCCAGCCCTGCACATTTTGTATGTTTCCATCATCTGTCACACCTGATTCAACTCATCAGCTCATTAGTGAAGACTGCAAGACCTAAAGTGGGTGTGTCTGATATAGGGAGAAATGTGCAGTGCTGGGGGTACTCCACTGAAAACCACTGGGTAAAGACTAGGGATGCAACAACACAGTTTGTCCACGGTTCAATACGTACCTCGGTTTTTAACCATGGTTTTCGGTTCGGTTCGGTTCGGTTTTGATATCTTGCCACTTCAGTGTGAGGTTTTTTTGGCAACAAATTAACAAAATACTTCCGTAAACCTCTGTACACTGGAAAAAGCGTGGTTTGGTATATGTCTGCTTAATTTTTCTTTTGAGAGAGGTATAATTTTTTCAGATTTTTACGCAAAATAGAATGGGTTTTATTCATACTGGACGCCAGAGGGCGCCCTCGTGCAGAAAATCCACATATGCGTCAAAGAAGTAGCACTGATGACGTTCCGTTCCAACTTCTCTAATATGGATAAAAGCATCGCTATTGCTGTAACTGAATAAAAACAAGTTATAATGTTAAATGTTTTGAATGATGAAATGTAAGGACAATAAACACTCGTCTGCAATAATATGTGACCATGGACCACAAAACCAGTCATAAGTGTCAATTTTTCAAAATTGAGATTTATAAATAATCTGCAAGCTGAATAAATAAGCTTTCCATTGATGTATGATTTGTTAGGATAGGACAATATTTGGGAGAGATACAACTATTTGAAAATCTGAAATCGGAGGGTGCAAAAAAATCAAAATACTGAGAAAATCACCTTTAAACTTGTCCAAATAAAGTTCTTAACAATGCATATTCAAAAATTAAGTTTTTATATATATTTACAGTAGGAATTTTACAAAATATCTTAATGGAACATGATCTTTACTTAATATCCTAGTGATTTTTGGCATAAAAGAAAAATCATTCATTTTGACCCATACATTGTATTTTTGGCTATTGCCACAAATATAGCCCAGCAACTTAAGACTGGTTTTGTGGTCCAGGGTCATTTATATGGTTTATCTGTATTCTTCAAGCCATCTTGTGTATTTTCATAAGCCATTGCTAATCGACATACATAGAATATGAATATAGAATTTATTGTCTGCCTCATTCTGTGATAAGAATCAGCATCAGATCACATAAGGAAGTTATTTCAAACACTGGACTGTGTTGTGAATTAAAAACAAGTTATAATGTTTGTTTATAACTGTTGTATTTATAACTCTTTTGTTGGACAACAGGTTTAGAAAGGCTTATCATTGCATGTCATTAGAATCGAAGATGCTCTGCGTGTGTTGCTTTTTCAGATATAAGCAGGGAAGCGTTTCCTCATTTCAGCTTGTGAAATCGCGGGCACACACAGCATATTCAGAGAGAAATAAAACAAGGAAGTTATTTAAATGCAAAACCGAAAAAACGCAATTCACAAGCGCGTATTGAACCGTGGATGTCGTACCGAACAGTTCGATATTATATTGAGAATTGTGACATCCTTAGTAAAGACATGCTTTTTGGGCAGTAAATAATGCAGTAAAAATACCAGCAAACTGACTGTCCTTAGTATATCATTGCATGATTCATTTAAATACTCCCCTCCCATAAATTTTACGTCTGAAATGGACACTCCTACAAATCCTGACATCAGCTTTTTAACTTCAACAGAGGGTTTGCGCTGGCACAAGTGGTCAGTAAATCAAAGTATTTAGATTTTATTTTTGTCATAATTGTCAACTTTTTTAAATCTAATAATTTGGATTTTTTATTTCAGAATTTTGACTTCTGTCTTAAAACTAAAACTTTATTATGAAGGTCATTATTTTAACCTTATAACTTATAAACTAACAACTGACTGTCGTCATTTTGAAATTTGTCTCATAATTCAGCCTTTTTATCTCAGTTTGTCTATTTTGTCTAATTCTGAAATGGTATCTCATAAACATGAGTTAGTAACTAACTCATGATTATGAGATATCAAAATTAGAGTTAGTATGTCTTAATAATATGACTTTTTATGTCATAATTTTGTATGTTTATCTAATAATTTTGACCTTTTAGCTCCAAATTACGTAAAAAGGTTGAATAACATGAGGGGGAGTAAACAGTAAGTATTTGTGTGAATTATTTAAACGCTGCACCAGCCTCTTTATAAACAAAAATTGCGTTACACAGCCTGGCCATAAAAAGACTCTGTTATTTAGCATTGTTTTGTGTGTTTTTCTTCTTCAGCAGGTAACTGCAGCGGGCCGTCAGACACATCACAGCACCTCCCAGTCTCGGCCAGCATCACGGCTCAGTCCGTATCCCTATAACCTCCCCTGACACTTCAAAGCCCAGCCTGCACACAGAGTCATGGTAGGGCCTGGGGAATCATGGGAGACAAAGGAAGCAATTAAGCGATAAAGATCACTCTGAGATATGACATTTCATCCCAGGCGGATCCGGTGGTCACACTCCTTTCAGAGAAGAATACTAGCAGAAAAAAGGAAAAGGGTGGGAATTGCCCCCTCCTCCTCCGACTGCCCTTCCCGTCTGTCTACAAACATGAGAAAAAAGTTGACTGCGCTGCCGTCGAACCCTTTTTCTAACAAAACCGCTTTTAACCCCTGCTCAGGAATGGAGCAATGAGGTGACACAAACTTGAAGAAGGGAAACAATCTTCAAATGGAAATTACGACATCCACTGAGCCCATATTTACACCAAGGAAGTTCATTTTGATTTCCTTTCCTAAAACATCATTTGAAAATCAAAGGAAGTCAAATAAATAAGCATTGTATTGTGGCTCTAATTGCCCCGAGATCGAGTTACAGATCTCGTTTCGCATCTGCACTTTCAAACGGCAGCGTTCAAAGCCTCGTTCACCTGTCTGTGAGGAGAAAAACCTTTCACAGAGGATCTTTGAGAAGCCTACTGATTCAAGACGGCTCCCTGAACATCTTTTTCCACCACATTTTAACAAAACCTCAAGGCTAAAGCAATCTCAATCAGATCTAAACTGTGTGCTCACTGTCTTGATGTTAGCTGTTAACATTGTTTTAATCCTTTTCTTTCTTTTTTTTTGGTAAGTCCACCACATAAGAAAAAAAAAATCATGGCTTATATATTTTTGACTTTTTAATCTTATTTCACATTTTAAATATTAAAATGATGACTTTTTATTTCATAATTAGTCATTTTTTTCTCATAATTGTAAATTGTCATCACATAACTATGACTTAATGTTGATTTATAATTATGGCTTGCATCATCATAACCTTTACTTTGTCATAATTATCACTTTTTGTCATAATTTGGCTTATTAATTATTTTGTGGCATATTATCCTTTTTCTTATGTGGTGGAAATGGGGTTTCATATTAACTTAACAGACAGTAAAGACATTTACAATCATAGAAAATAAGATCCGGATTTAAAGGGGACATCGGATGCAAAATTCACTTTTACATGGAGTTAGCAGTGTGTGGACACAGCCACGCTACAATGATAAAAATCCATTCACTCCTTTGTTTAATCTTCAAAAAAATTAAACGGTCTCAATTATCAAGCCGTTATGATTTTCTGAGCAGTATGATGTCATTGCTCAAGTCTCGCCCCAAGAACACAGACAAACTATCCTGTATTTGCATATTTCCACCCTCAGCCAGTTGTATGCTGTCCGCTATGTTCTCTGCACTCGAGCAGCTGTAGCGACAATGTCTCATAAGCAATGCAGGTGTGTTGTATTTGGATGTAAAAGTGAACATAAGAGTCTTAATTTTCTTCCGACATCGGAGCGGCTGAGGATGCAGTGGATTAGTTCCCCTTCAGTCGTTTCACTACGACGTTACATATGGGAACTCGCTTGAGAGTCCAATCATCTCTGAGCCTTATTCAAAAGGCCAATGAACATTGGCGAGTGGTATTTGCATGTCGAGCCACTCGCCCGTACATACGGGTATATAAGATGGCGGCATGCAACCACTCATTCAGATTTTCGCTTCGGAGCCTCATCTCGAGCTGAAGAAAAAGAAAAGAGTTCCTGATTTTGAGTTGCGCTCTCTCCGCTGGCGTGCTGCCAAAAAAGAAACTAAAAGAGTTGCTTCTAAAAGAGCGTTTGGCAGCCGCCAGCGAGATCCTGCGGGCTGCCGTTTTAATGGCAAACAAGAGCCTTTGCGAGCCTCCCGTTTGAATGCACAGTTGTGCCGTGGTTCTCCCTGGGCAAACCGGAATCTAAAAGAGCAAATTTCTCACGGCTGTCGAGGGCATGTCTCTCCGGCCGTGCGCTTCTGGATGTGGTAGTTTCCTCGCCTCGCTGGACGGACATGATCGCTGCCTCACGTGCCTGGGCCGAGAGCACGCTGAGGCAGCGTTCACGGATGGTTCATGCGTTCATTGCGAACGCATGACCATGGCCGCGTTAAAGTCCTGCCGCTCGTTCGCGAGTAGGCTCCCCTCATTGTCTTCCCGCGGCAAGTCGTTGAGCCGTCAAGGTTTTTCGGCTGCCGTGGCGAGGCACTTGGGGGACATACAGGTGACCATGCAGAATGCTCCGCCGGCCAGCAAAGCCCCGCAGACTTCTGCACCACCGCGCGGTCCCCTCGAGTGACCAAAGCAGTTTGCTTCCCCGCACGCCGGGCCGAGTGTCTCCTTTGGTGCTCCACAGGAGATTGAGATGTCTGCTACAGCAACAGAGGGAGAGTCGGAAGATGAGGCGGACTTCTCGGCGGGTCTGAGGCATATGAGGCGGACGCCAAACTTTCGGCTATGCTCCTCCGAGTCGCCAAGGACATCGGTCTGGAGGTGCCCAAAACACCTCCGGCCGATCCTTCAAGGCTGGACATTGGTTTCTGGGGAGATCACCCGCGGCACCGCCGCGCTCCCCCCCAGTACCTTTCTTCCCGGAGGTGCACGAGGAGCTGGTGAGGTCGTGGCGGGCCCCGTATTCGTCTCGCCCACGCCCCAGCTCCTCTCCCCTCGCCACCCTCGACGGCGGGGCAGCCAGGGGTTATGTGGCGGTCCCTCAGGTTGAGCGCGCGCTCGCGGTGCATCTATGCCCGCGGGGCGCTGCCACCTGGCGGGATCAGCCTCATCTCCCCTCCAGGGCGTGTGAGCTTTCATCCGCTCTCACGGGCAGGGCTTACCACACCGCTGGACAGGCTGCCACTACCCTGCACGCCATGGCGATCCTGCAGGTTTACCAAGCCCAGGCGTCAAAACATCTGCATGAGGGTGGCCCTGACCAAGGGGCTATGCAGGAACTCCGTGCCGCCACCGACTTCGCCCTCCGGGCGACGAAGGTGACGGCACGTTCCCTTGGCCAGGTGATGTCCACAGTTGTGGTCCAGGAGCGACACCTATGGCTGACCCTGGCTCAGATGGCAGATGTCGACAAAGCTCGCTTTCTCGACGCCCCCATCTCCCATGGCGGACTATTCGGCGACACCGTCGAGGACTTTGCCCAGCAGTTCTCGGCGGTCCAGAAGCAGACGGAGGCGATAAAGCATATCTTCCCGTCGAGACAGTGCCACCACGTCCGCGGGGCCTCAACCTCCACCTGCCCGTCGCCGAGGGCGCCCCCCTGCGGCTCCTAAAACACCAGCTCCGTCCCCTGCCGAGGCCAGACTGGCAGCCCGACGTCGAGCTGGCCGCGGGAGAGTGGCGCCGCCCGCGCCTCAGGGACTGGCCAAGAACACCCGCAGCAAAGCGTCCCTGACGCGGGCAACCCAGAGGAGGGAGGAGATTGCTCTTTGGGGGACGACAACATCTACGTCCCCACTCCCGGTGGAGGGCCGGGAGCCGCTGTGCGCAATTTCACAGAAAGAGTCAATTTCCTCACCTCTGGGGTTCCGACCCCGAGTTCCCTTCTTGAGCGACGCCTTGCCTCCTCAGATCCGGACTCGGAGGTCGATATCGCCAGCGCGGGAACCAGGGAAGAAGGTAAGCGCTGCCCATTGCAGTCAGACTTTTCTCCAGGACGTTCTTCCTTCTGGGATCAGTCCCCTTCCCCTTCCCCCCCCCAGGCTGCCCCACCGTCAGCTTCCCAGCCCCTCGCAGTGGTTGATTCGGACGGTACGTCTCGGCTATGCGATTCAGTTCGCCAGGCGACCGCCCAGGTACAGAGGCGTCCTTTCCACTTCTGTCCACTCGGACACACATGCCGCTGTCCTGCGTGCGGAGGTTGCAGTCCTACTGGCGAAGGATGCAATCGAGCCTGTCCCTCCAGCCGAGATGAGGTCAGGGTTTTACAGTCCATACTTCATCGTGCCCAAAAAGAGCGGTGGGTTAAGACCCATCCTGGATCTTCGAGCTCTGAATCGGTCCCTTTTCAGGCTGCCGTTCAAGATGCTCACGACGAAGCGCATGCTAACATGCATTCGTCACCAGGATTGGTTTGCAGCCATCGACCTGAAGGACGCGTATTTTCACGTCTTGATTCTACCTCGACACAGACCCTTCCTGCGGTTTGCTTTCGAGGGTCGAGCGTATCAGTACAAAGTGCTTCCATTTGGCCTGTCCCTCTGTCCCCGTGTCTTTACGAAAGTCACGGAAGCTGCCTTATCCCCCCTCTGGCGGATGGGCATTCGCATTCTCAACTATCTCGACGACTGGCTTCTCATAGCTCACTCGCGAGATGTGTTGTGCGAACACAGGGACCTGGTGCTCCGGCACCTCAGCCATCTGGGCCTTCAGGTCAACCGGGAGAAGAGCAAACTCTCCCCATTGCAGAGGATCTCTTTTCTCGGTGTGGAGCTGGACTCGGTCAACATGACAGCCCGCCTCACCAACGAGCACGCGCAGTCAGTGCTGAATTGTCTGAACTCATTCAGACACAAGACAGCGGTCCCTCTCAAAACATTTCAGAGGCTCCTGGGGCATATGGCAGCTGCAGCCGCGGTGACGCCGCTGGGCTTGCTTCATATGAGACCGCTTCAGCACTGGTTACACGATCGAGTCCTGAGATGGGCATGGCACCGTGGCACACTCCGGATTGGCGTTTCCCTGCAGTGTCGCCGCCCATGGTCAGACCCGGCCTTTCTTCAGGCCGGAGTCCCTCTGGGACAAGTCTCCAGGCATCTTGTGGTTTACACGGATGCCTCTTCCACGGGTTAGGGTGCTGTATGCAATGGGCAAGCAGCCTCGGGCTCCTGGACAGGACCTCGACTGCAATGGCATATCAATTGCCTAGAGTTGTTGGCTGTGCTTCTTGCGCTGCGTCACTTCCGACCGATGCTGCGCCACAAGCACGTGCTTGTTCGCACCGACAGCACTGCGACCGTAGCCTATATCAACCACCAAGGTGGTCTTCGCTCCCGTCGCATGTCACAACTCGCTCGCCATCTGCTCCTGTGGAGTCAGACGTGGCTGAAATCGCTACGTGCCGTTCACATTCCAGGAGAACTCAACCGTGGAGCCGACCAGCTCTCACGGCAGTCCACCCATCCTGGAGAATGGCGACTCCACCCCCAGGTAGTCCAGCTGATTTGGAGCCATTTCGGCGAAGCCCAGATAGAACTGTTTGCTTCCCCCGAATCCTCCCACTGCCAGCTGTTTTACTCCCTCAGCGAGGCTCCCCTCGGCAGGGATGCGCTGGCACACAGCTGGCCTCCGGGGCCCAAGTACGCCTTTCATACGCCTTCCATACTGGCCCACCCGGACCTGGTTTCCAGACCTCATTTCCCTTGCGGCAGCCCCTCCCTGGAAGATCCCCTTGAGGAAAGACCTTCTTTCTCAGGGGATGGGCACAATTTGGCACCCGTGTCCCGACCTATGGAACTTGCACGTCTGGCTCCTGGACGGGACGCGTCAGACCTCTCCAGCCTTTCACAGGCCGTGATAGATACTATCACTCAGTCTAGAGCTCCCTCTACAAGGCAGGCCTATGCACTGAGATGGGGTCTGTTCGTTGACTGGTGCTCCTCTCGCGGAGAGGACCCACAGAGATGTCCGATTGCAGTAGTGCTTTCCTTCCTGCAGAAGAAGTTGGAGCGCAGGCTGTCCCCTTCGACTCTCAAAGTGTACGTTGCTGCCATCGCAGCGTATCACGATGCAGTGGATGGAGCATCCCTTGGTAAGCACCAACTGATCGTGAGGTTCCTTAGAGGTGCGAGAAGGGTTAATCCCCCCAGATTGCACCTCGTACCCTCTTGGGATCTCTCCGTCACCCTCCAGGGTCTGCGGGAGGCCCCATTTGAGCCACTTGCGTCAGTAGAGCTAAAACATCTGTCTCTTAAGACAGCGCTCCTGACCGCGCTGGCCTCCATCAAGAGGGTAGGGGACCTACAAGCCTTCTCTGTCGCGAAGCGTGCCTGGAATTCGGGCCCGGCGATTCTCAAGTCATCCTGAGACCCCGGCCCGGTTATGTGCCCAAGGTTCCCACCACGCCTTTCCGCGATCAGGTGGTGAACCTGCAAGCTCTGCCCCTGGAGGAGGCAGACCCGGCCTCTGTGCTGCTGTGTCCAGTCCGCGCCCTGCGTATATACGTGGACCGCACTCGGCACTTCAGACGCACCGAGCAGCTCTTTGTCTGCTTTGGAGGTCAGCAGAAAGGGAATGATGTCTCCAAACAGAGGTTTTGCCCATTGGGTGGTAGATGCCATCTCCCTGTCATATCAAAACCAGGGAGAGCCATGCCCCTTAGGTGTTCATGCCCACTCCACAAGGAGTGTTGCCTCATCCTATGCATTGGCTCATGGCGCCTCTCTAGCAGATATCTGTAGAACTGCGGGCTGGGCGACATCTAATACCTTCGCTAGGTTCTACAACCTTCGCGTTGAGGCTGTGTCCTCCTGTGTCTTAACATAGACATCAGGTAAGCGGGAGACCGGCTGGTGTCGGCTTGCTGCGCCACTCCTACGGGATCCGTGCGCTATATCCCTCAGTTGTTCCCTCCGGTGAACCTTGGGTCCTCCATGCCCCGCAGTCAGGCCTAGCTGCGGAGTAGTGCCTGACTGTGCTCCGGCTGGGTCTCCTTCGCCCAGCAGGTTGTGGCAACATGTCTCAGTATTCTTCCAAGGTCAGCTAGAAGGCCGCTGTTTCCCTCATATATCTCTAAAAGTTATAGATATATTGAATTACTTTCATTCCACATGTAGAGATCTCATGTGCTCCGCCCCCCCAACTCCTGCTTCAGTAACAACTGGCATCCTTGTGGGGCCCCTCTATTGGCCCCCAGGGCATTGGGAAGGTTACGTTGCATGCCGCCATCTTATATACCCGTATGTACGGGGGAGTGGCTCGACATGCAAATACCACTCGCCAATGTTCATTGGCCTTTTGAATAAGGCTCACAGATGATTGGACTCTCAAGCGAGTTCCCATATGTAACGTCTCCGTTCCCTCCTTCAGGGAACGAGGGTTACGTACGTAACCTAGACGTTTTGTTTTTGATAGCATTGCGCCACCGAATACACACACACAAAAACAAAAAACAAAACAAAACATAAGAGAGGGGTGGGGTGAGCAGTAGGTCATTATCATTTAAAGAGACATGCACCGAAACTTGACATTTTTAACATTGCTAATAATCTCTTTAATGCATTTTTGATCAAATAAAAACAGCCATGGTAAAAAGAAGATACTTATTTCAAAAATATTACAAAATCTCTATATATAGGCAATATCATACTCATAGACATGAGATACGGCTGTATATTGGCGCTGTTGTGATTCGGCCATAGGTAATCACAGTGTGCCGATATACAGCCATATGTCACGTCTATGAGTGTGATATTGCGTTTATACAACAGTTCGATGGCACGAGTGTGTAAATAAATAAACAAAATAACAACGGAGTGTCTTTAAAGACCCTCTTTCGTGCAGAACTAATTCCTTCTGCCACAGATTTAAATCTAAAGTTGACCGTTAAACAGCTGAGCCCAAGCCTCCGTTACTAATTCCAAAACATCACTTTAGAAGTAGTAACAAAGGAACGTAGAGTTGCTTCATTGAAAACTTATTGTATTACTGCATTAAAAGCTCACTATATTATGTTGAATATTATGAGAGAGATGGACTGAGCGATCATGATTACCTTCATCTGATACAGCATTTACTCCTCAGATCAATACCGTATTCAAGAGTAGTTTGAATGTCCTCTAAGGAAAGCATCATCTTTGTCGTAACGTTAATATCCTTTGATGATTTCTGAATACAGAGCTGCGCAGTGCATTTGTTAGCTACATACCCAGCTAACAATTTTTTGTTCCCAGAACCTTTCCAAAAGGTTCCCAAGAATGTTCCCTGTTGGTTAGCCAGGAAAGTTTTCTTAACGTAAATAGAACGTTCCCTGTAGGTTAGGGGAACGCTCCCACAACGTTCTGAGAACGTTCCCGGAACATTCCCTGTAGGTTCCTAGAACGTTCCCCTAACCTACAGGGAATGTTCTATTTACGTTAAGAAAATTTTCCTGGCTAACCAATAGGGAACGTTTTATTTATGTTCCTAGAATGTTCCCTGAAAGTTCTCCTAACCTCTTCACCATACCGCTGCTGTATGTCAGCACTCCCGCGTCCTGTAGTAAGCAGCATGGAAGACGGACGGATGTGGACCTCAATAATCACTACTACAAACCATGTCTTGTTTTAAGCTATTGTTTAATCCTTACAGATATTTAGAGCACATTTAACCATCATAAGGAGTATTAAATGAGATTAAATTATCCTTTAATATGCTAGATTTGTTTTATTCGTTAATATGTAAGATTAGAAGTACCATAACCCAGATTTTGTTTATTAAAGCACCAAATAATAATGACTTCAACAACAGGCAATAGGCAATTCAGTCAAAATTACACAGGCAGCACTCTGATATACTGCATTAAGTTTACATACATGATGAGATTTTGCTAAAACGATATTAATGATTAATGAGACCAAAGACTGCCTGTTACATTTGCCTGAAATGAATTAAAGCTCATGTTTAACCACTATAGAGACATCAGAGAGAGCAGTAAATTCCCGGAGATCTGGACGAGCGGAGGCGCTGACGGCCGGATTCATGAGCACACAACGGCTGCTGATGATCTGGAGCTCAGATGTCTGAAAATTTTCTAATTATCGTTATTAACAAACCGCATTTTTGAACTATAAACAAGTACATTCTCGCCTGAAAACATTTCAAAACTATATTCCGTGACACAGAAACAGTAATATTTATAAAATGATACTGGATTTGGGTGTCCGCCATGACACTCGCTGTAACGCCCCATTCACACTGGGCGTCAGCGTTAACACTTCTCATTTACTTTGAATGGAGTGACATCAAGCGTTGCCGAACTGAATTATAGGTCTATGGCGTTGCTCGCAACAGAAGTTAAAAAGAAATTCAACTTTTCAAGCGCCAACGCAGGCGTCAGCAAATCAGATCGACTTATGCAACTATACTAGTGCAGACGCTAGCCAATCCTGTTCTGTGCAGATGCTGGCTAATCAGTGCGAAGCTTCAGGCATGCCCTCTGTGAAGCGTTAAAGCTGACGCGCCGTGTGAAATGGCACAATTTTTATCTCCTTAAAAAAATAATGATGACAAAATAAAATAAAGATAAATCAGTTTCACAGGAATATGGATCAAAATAGGGCAAATGCATTAAAGGGGGTTAGAAAATAAAAAAAATAAATTAATATTTATATAGCTGCACATTCAAAATCTTGCCCTTTATAGCGCCAAAACCCTGTCACTGACGAGTCATCACATCTCATCAACATGAAAGATGGTAAATTTATTGACAGGTCTCTGTTAAACTGAACCAATAAGGGTTAAGGAAAAATGGGTTGATGACTGCACTACACATTATTTTACTGTGATGCTTTGAGCTCGAACATTTTAAAATAACATGACTAAAGATAAAAGCGAAGAAAAAAGCAGCTTATTGGGTGTTTTTTAATTTTTTTAAAGGAGCCCAAATTTTGTCTACCCGCCCAATGCGTTATCCGCCCAATCTGGCAACACTGAATGGCTGTTGGAGTTCTGATATCGCTCTAATATCGCACTCCTATCAGCCAATCAGATTCAAGAACCAGAAAGAACTGTTGTGTAAATGTGTATATGAATCAGCGATATAGTCAAAGTCATGTTGTTTTATTTTGCCACTCAAAATGAAGCTGTTATTTAGTGAAAAATATTCTATTTAGCTGTTATTTAGTGAAAAATACCAACTACAAACTAGATTTCAGAGCTTTGATGTAGGTGGATTTTTTCAGTGAAAACTTGCAGTTGTGTCTGATCCTCATTTCTCACACAAAGCATATAAGGCTTCGGAAGAGGCTTCAGAAGAGTTGAAATGTTGCAAAATAGTGGTACATACTATTTTTAGAACACTTTTAAGCTGCTTTTTAGTTCTTTTTGGAGACAGATGTGGTAGATGTGGTCACTATGTTCTGTCCATGTGTGAAGGAGGTGTCTGAAGAAAAAAACAGCTTTCATGTTCCACAGGAAAATGCTGAAGGGAACGACACAAGGGTGAATACATAGACAGAAATGTCCATTAGTCTTTTTAAGAAGGTGCTCTAAATGCCAACTGCCTAAAAACAAGCACTTTTTTTTGGACATTCTGACTGCTGATTTTTGACTGTGTTCAGCGCCACGGGCAGGGACTTCAAACATGAGAGAAGCACACCTGTTTGAGGGGTTAAGAGGGATGATGGGAAATAAGTAGAGGCCAGTGGACAGTCACCAGCGGGGATATCCGAGGGCCATCTTTTCATTAGTTGTACCTAATGAAACTGCACAACAACAGGGAAGAGAACCCCACCGCTGAGACACGCTACCGGCTCCGAAATTACACCGAAAACAAAAGGGCCTTTACATCTTCACATCAAAGTGTTTCCACTGAAAGAGAAATGACAGGTTGTTTAGAGCAATCAGAAACAAGTGCAAGGTAGCATAACGTGATCACTGCCACAAGATCAATCTTTTCAGATCATTAATGTTTTATATACACACTACATGTCAGAAGTATGCGAACAGCGCTTTTAATGAATACGCCTGAGTATTCCAGCCAAATCCATTACTGGCAGGTGCACAAACCAGACAATGGAGCAGCTTCTCCCTGCATCTGAGATATGAGAATGTAAAAAGGTGAAAGTAAAAGATGGGTTTTTAACCACAAAGAAGGACACTTATGTACGAGGTCTCTTCAACATCTCAGTTCTTTCTCCTAGACAGCAATGAGATAAAATACAGAGATCAAACTGAGTCTTCTTTTGAATTTTAATACATCTCAAAGATTTTGGTTTTCTCATCAAATCATCTACATTACAGTTTAAAAGTTTTAAAGTTTTAAAAAATGTTTTTAAAAGAAGAAGTCGCTTCTGCTCATTAAGGCTGCATTTATTTGATGCAAAATACAACGAATACAGTAATATTGTGAAATATTATTACAATTTAAACAAGCTGTTTTCTATGTGAATATACAGTAAAATGTATTTGATTGCTGTGATCAAAGCTGAAATTTCAGCATCATTACTCGATTCCTCAGTGTCACATATTCACTTAGTGCAATAGTCTTAGGATCACATTAGTGAAATTTTAGCAAAATATTGCATACAGAAACAGATGCGTTATCTGTTGTCAATACTGTTGAGATGGTTGAAGCACAGCTCATAGCAAGCATCTTGATATCAATTTGAAATCAAATATTAGTCAAGGCTTTAACAAGACGCTGTGACATAATTTTCAATTCCGTTTGGATGGCAATTTCTTCCAGTGGTAATTGGGTAAAAATAGGAGGTTAATCCCGCACTGAATCTGGTTTAATGTATATGTAGGCCAACTGGTTTGACTTTCAATTTACATCAAATATCAAATCGACATAATTTCAAGTTTTTGACGTCGGTTTGATTTGCATATTTGACCTATTTTTATTTATTTATTTTTTGATGTCAATTTTGATGTCAATTTGAGTTCTTTTCAATGTCAATTGCCCACTAGGTTTCAAATCAAGCATCTTTGTGTTGATCTGCATGACAAATTCATGAGACCAACTTGAACCTGTTGTGAAATTTGCATGTGGAACTGTGCAATCACACAAAACTCTCAATCCCTCAGATTCCTATTGATATAGCACAAATGTGACCGCACCTTAAAGCAGGGATTTCCAAACTGGAGTCCAGGATAAAATGTTTAAAGCAATCTTTTTTCTTTTCTTTTTTTAAGCACATTTGACTAAATTTTATATGATTACTGTTATACTTTTTTATTTATAAAACTATAAAAACAAACGTTTAATGATACTTTAATGATGCTTCACAAATATGGAGGGAAAAAAAATTCAGTACAACATAAAATTCAGTGATTTAATTTTGGAAACACAATGTTGTTTTTATATCATGGTTATTCTTGCACTGTATAAATGAGTCTGCATGAATATATATAGCTGCAAAGCTAACATAATATTTGTGGTTTTCTGCTCAAAATGTTAGGGATCCCAAACTGGGATCACTTTGCATAAACTTAGACTGTCTTAAAGGGATAGTTCACACAAAAATGAAAATTAGCCCATGATTTACTCACCTTTACTCTTACTGATGAACACAGTTGCAGTTATATTTAAAATTGTCCTGGCTCTTCCAAGCTGTATAACTGCAGTGAATGGTGCCCCTGTTTCTGAATCCCAAAAAAGTGTATCTACTGAAAACTACTGTACACGGCTCCGAGGTGTTAATAAAGGCTTTCTGATGAGAAATTATGTGTTAGTCTATTAAAAATATTGATTTTTAAAACTTTATAAACTGTAATCTCCAGCTTCCGGCGTTCAAGCGTATGACACAGGCGTAACTCCCCGGAGCTTACGTTATGCCTGCGTCATACGCTGGAACGCCTTGTTGTGATAGACCAGAAGCTGGAGATTACAGAATGGCCAGGGCAGTTTTAAAAATAATTGCGATTGTGTTTGTCTGGTGAGTAAATCATTGGATAATTTTTATTTTTGGGTGAACTATCCCTTTAAGAACTACCAGTCTGACCAACTAGTCAGGGGGTGCGTTTCCCTTTCAATGACGTAACTCACTGATTAACCACCATATTACGATGCATTGTTGTGGAAATTAACTAGCAAGTCACAACTTTCCCAAACACGGTCGCATCTCCATCGGTTGAACCACATTGGTGCAACAACATATGGTCGTTGCTGATGACGTCACATGCTGGATTCCAGACAACTTAAAAATTAGGATTTTTCGCACCTCGTACTTGGTAATAATGTCTGGAACACCGCTTATGTCGGACTTCTGACCTGTGAACTCGGGGCAGAAAGATCTACCCCGACCTCAGCAGGATGTGTCATTTGATGTTACTGCTTCCAACAAGCATAATGTGGAATTACCTTATGTCAAACTTAAAAAAAAATTAGACATTAAGTTTATAAAATGATACCTTAATTTAGCTTTTTATCAGCTACTTTCAAAAAGAAAGGCACTAGTTTTCATCTATTTTTACCATTTGACAGAAATATGTTAATGTGACGTGTGATTCACGGGAAGTAGGGCATTTTAACTCATGTTCCTTCTTCCGACCTTGTCTGGAACGTGGCATAAGATCTTTTGCTAATGAATGGACCTCTTGCACAACTACTTCCGTGTTCTACTTGTTACGGCTCGGGAGTTTTCAGTTAGCGTTCAGTGCACCTACATACAGACAGTTTCTCATCAGAACGCAGATTATTACTACATTTTAGGGCTGTCATTTCTTTAATCATATTCTCTGCGTTAACATGAATAATCTTCAACCTGCTGAAATGTTACTATAAATATATTTCCCTTACGTATTTCCCTTTTCTTTCTTCAGTCGTAAAGAAATTATGTTTTTTGAGGAAAGCATTTCAGGATATATCTCCATATAATGGACTGATGTGGTGCCCCGAGTTTGAACTTCCAAAATGCAGTTTAAATGCAGTTGTAAACGATCCCAGCTGAGGAAGAAGGGTCTTACCTAGCGAAACGATCTGTTATTTTCATTAAAAAAATACAATTTTTATATTTTTTAATGTCAAACGCTCGTCTTGTCTTTCTCTTCCTGAACTCTGTGTATTCTGGTTCAAGACAGTTAGGGTATGTTGAAAAACTCTGACCGTATTTTCTCCCTCAACTTCAAAATCGTCCTATATCACTGTTTTACCTTTTTTGTTAAGGGTGTTTGATCATCTTTGCATGTTCACTTTGCAAAGACTGTGTCGGTACTTCTGCTGCAATGTAGGATGATTTTGAAATGATTTTTGAAAAGAGATTTGGAAAAGATACGATCTGAGTTTTTCGACATACCCTAACTGTCTTGAGGCAAAATACACAGAGTTCAGGGAGAGCAAGACAAGACAAGCGTTTGAGATTAAAAAGTATTTTCAGATCGGTTTATGTTGGATTTAAACTTCCCATACTGATGAGTTTGGGAAATTCTGTACACAGTAATCATCAGTCTTCTCCTGTCTCTGAAAATTTCCGAATTTGAAATCATCCTGAAAACTCTCATTTTATTAGACGTTTAAGTCAACTAGATTATTACAGCGCACTGAAAATGTACATAACCGGAAATAACTGAGCTGTAAGATTTTGAAACGGAAGTGCGTCACGACGCTCTGTGCAAGTAGTCCATTGATTCGATATCTCCGAGATGCTGCTGTGTTGAACATGGCTCCTAAATACTAATTTACTATTTTTTCCCCTGTCATTCTGCTGTATTTGATATTTGATTTATCGCAGGTTTTCCGGGGTCATTTTAGACATTTATGCACATACGCACTCTTCAAAATCGACGCTTATTGAGGACGCACAAAAATATATAGATTAAAATGCATATATATTTAGATAGAATGGAAGATTATGAAGCATTATTTATTTAAGTCTTACTAACAATAAACTATGCTTCTAACCAGAGGTCGAGAGCTGTAGTTCCAGCCAAATAAGTTTGCGACGCTGTTTGCGAAAGTTCGATTAGAACTATGCTTTCGGGAAACACTGAATCATTGAACTATGTCGGTAACGACGGAACTTGCAACTATAGTTGGCTAACGGTGCTTTGGGAAACGCACCCCAGATCAGTATTTTATTTGAGGAAAAAATGTAATTAAAGGAATAGTTCACCCAAAATGAAAAATTTGCTGAACACTTACTCACCTTCAGGCCATCCAAGATGTAGATGAGTTTGTTTTTTCATTGGAACAGATTTGTAAAATTGTAGCATCACTTGCTCATCAATGGATCCTCTGCAGTGAATGGGTGCCATCAGAATGAGAGTCCGAACAGCTGATAAAAACAAGTAATTGTGGCTTTTGTCTTCTGTTAACTGATGGACTGGAGTGGTGTGGATTACTTGTGGATTATTGTGTTTTTATGATACGTTTCTGCAAATCTGACGAAGAAACAAACTCATCTACATCTTGGATGGCCTGAGGGTGAGTACAAGAAATTTTCATTTTCAGATGAACTATTACTTTAAAAAAAACATTGTGGGTTCAGTACAAGTTAAGCTCTGCCAACAGAATTTTACTGAATAATTCAGGTGGAAGAAGATGCTTTAACAAAATTACTAGTCTCAGATTTCTGTTTTTAAATTCTTTTAAATGCTGAGTCTTCTGGGGTCATGACTTTTGATCCTTCAAGGGAAAGACAGAGTTTTGTTTGCAGTGGTTATGCAGTTTTCTCATTAGCTACCGGCTGTTGAATTATCCATATCTTAGAAGCAACTCAGACCTCAGAGCAAAGGACCGGGCCAAGACTGTGTGACATGAATAACCCTGCAGTTGCAAAGATGCAAAGCAGCCGCTTCTAGTGTGTCGCCCGCTTGGCTCCCGCTCTGTACACTTGGGGCTGTGCATGAATGCGGCGCAGTGAGCGGGGGAGTGAAACAAGAGGATCTGACCTCCACCTGCACTGACATCAGCCGTTATTAGCCAACTGATCCCCTCCCATCAAAACAAGCCACACATCCACTGCTTAGTAAGAGCTGCTGCGAGGGTGCATGATGAAACAAGTCTGAGCTGCGGACCGCACAGAGAGAAACCTCCTGCGCAACAACAGACCTACTTTATCTGAATCAACTACCAAGTGACTTTCATAAAACTGCCTTAATACACGTACATAAAGAGATCCATTAGATTAGACTCATTGTGTCGGTTCACTGAATATGAATCAACATGGCAAAGTGGACATTTAACAAATGCTACTTTTAAAGATTGCATCCAAGTTGTTGTATATTCTGTTGAAACTGCAGCAGGTGGTCCTGCGCATCTTTCTGTAAGGGTCTGGTGCGATGTTATTTTGATGGAGGGAGGCCAGTCGATGTGCATCTGCTCCAAGAAAACTTGGAAAAGCTCGGCCTCTGCCCTAAGCCACTTCAAAATGAAATTCCTACCTTCCCTCATCTGACAAACCTGTGTCTGATATAGTCTTCAAAGGAAAAGTGGCAAGCCTGTACCTCCAGGCTGAGGTAATTTGACTAAAGCTTTGCGAAGTGATAATACAAATGTAGTGGGCTTTTTTTTCTCTTCAAAGATTAGATGTGGTGCTGCTTCTTTACACATTAATCACTGTAAATGTAAATGGGTCATCTCAGGAAACACAGTGCATGATTTTTTTTTTGAGAACTTGGGGGACATCCTGTTAAAACATATGGATTGTTATATCATATTTAGTACAACCAGTCCTAAATATGAGGTTACAACCTTGCAAAGTACGTTTTTTCAGCCGAGCCACAGTAACTTCATATACTTTTACTTTTTAGAATTTTTAACAGCAGATATAAGAGTAAATGATCAGAATGCCTCCTAATAATGTTACATTTTATAATACATATATGGGGAAGACCAGAGATTAAAGTAACACTTTTCTCAAACTTTGATATATGGTAGCCACATTTGTTTACTACAAAAAAAAAAAAAAACTCACTTGGACGTATACTGCATAATCACAGATTATGTGAGTTAATGTCAAATTCGCTGTTCGCTGTTCGCTGTTACAACCTACACCACTACTGGTATGAGTTGTAACACAGGCCGGGGATAGATGTACAGTGTGAAGTAATTCCAATTACAAAAACAGTGTGAAGTAAGTAAGACCCACATTTCCAATTTATGCAAAAACCTGATTGAAGAAAAAGATTTTTTTTTTTTAATAAAGTGAACCATTTAAAGTGACAAGAACATTATACTGTATTCATTTTAGGACTTCAAATTTAGCACGAAAACAATTGCTGTGTGTGTTTGTGTGTGTACTGTATTCAGTCACTAGCTGTGTTGCCATCTACCTATTTTTATGTACATTTTGGAATATCACTTTAAGAAATACTGGATGGAAATGTCAAGATGCGCATAAATTCTAAACGTGCACAAAAAAACGTATGTGCTCATTTGAGGTGTTTTTATCCAATAAGAAGATGCGCATAAACTATGATGGAAACACATTTGACATAAATCCCTTGATGTGCAACAAAAACCTCACATGACTTTACCACAATAGAGGATGTGATTGGGTAATTGGAATCATCATAAGGAGTTGGTTGTAACGTTTTTAATGAACTGTTACAACTATCCCCACCCCAAACAGACATAACATAGCAAACTGTTTTAGCATGGGGGTTTTAAGTTAGCATGAAAGCAAAGTATCAAATTAAACTAGAGAAACAGCTATTTCTAGGCAAAAAATAATCTTAATAAAAAAAATGTACTTTACCTATATATTACTTTATTTTACATATAAAATTACTATATGTTTATATTTATGTTTTTTTTTTTTCAATTTTATTTTAATTTTAATGAACTTTATTTATTTATTTAAATTTATGGGTGCTTTCCTGTTAATTATATAATTAGTAAATCAAGTAGGGTAGCCTAACATACTGCAGGAAGAATACACTCGACATTAATTAATTATTTTTACATGTATTAATCAATAATTCCTGTCACAGAAATGTGATATTACCTTACATATGAGAAAGTGACAAATACACAACATCCACTGGAAATCAAACAAGAATGAAAAGAATCCTGCTGGCATTTCACTTAGTATTTAGTCATCCTTAGAGATTCTTATTGGACCCCATTATGATTGAATCCTGTATGACAGAAGTCCTTAACAGTATTTTGGACAAGTGTTTATTTTCACGCAAGCTCTAGGCCTGAGTAGCACGAGAGGATTTGATCAATTAAAGCCTTTAAAAGGAAAAGCATGTAACAAAAGAGTGAAAGATGATCGGACAGTGATGCCGAACGACGCTTATTGACAGTTCAAAGGGCTTCCGTTGGTGTTATCGTGGAATACGGGCAGTAAATGAGTGATTTAGAGCCTGACAGGCGTCTGTATTCAGTCTGCTGATGGAGACACACCGTCTCACCTTTGATTTGTTGTCGCGTCGCGTCGCGACGTGCGCAGCGCCGTGTCGCCAGATCCACGCAAGTGTCACTCCCATTCAGTCACGCAGTCTAGCCGCTATTATGCGGATCCCAGACGCACCTGGATGAGGACTGGTGTGAACCCGCTCACAGCTGCGTCTGCTCGACTCGACTGGCAACATGCTGATATTATTACTAGTTATAAAAACATTAATTTAGTTATAATCTCTGCATTGTCTCTTGGTCCTGTGTCATGTACCCAATATGTATGAAGACATGACACTCATCATTACGATTTCTATGGTATGCAAACTTAATCTTCACTGAATCAAGTTTAAAATGCCTTTAGCTGTCATTATCATTGCTTAAGTGTTTGTCAGCTGAGAAGTGTGTTGATTCACAGCACAGATGTTCATTTCCACTTTAGGTCACTCAACTTGTTTTTGTGCAGTCTTATTCAAATATACATCCAGGTTCCATTTGACCCCAAAATGAAATGTGTAGGTATATATTGTGTAAGGAAAACATATACGCTTTTGCATAATTTTCACAAGACTTTAAGCACATTTTCCCGCCAAATTCTTATTGCTGTGTTTTGGTTTGTATTTGTAATTCTCAGGGATGATTCTGATTAGTTAATTATTTCTGTAATGTAAAATAGTATTAATTCCTATAATAACATTTGTTAGGACACTCTCACAGCATATTTGATAAAATAGATGTTTGTTTACATATTTAAACATTGATCTGTACAAGTAAATTTTTCTTTCTTCTTCATATTTGGTTACCCATACCAAATGCCATTGACTAAATCAAATCATGCAAAAAGAGTATTATTTTAAAAGTGTACTATTTTATGACAAGTATCAAACAGAGACTTGAGGCTTGAATTTAGGAGGTGTTTAGGTGGAAATGTAAAAAGCAAAATCAGCATTAGTCAGATAATAATGTGGCTGAAAATATGGCTATTAACACATAGGGTTTTAGAAATGTTTGTACGTAGTGAGAAACAAATATCATGATTTTGTTCTTGAAACTTTGATAATAGAGAGTCACACTGCCTTTTATTAATCTCACGTTGTTGTTGGAATGTTTCACAATTTATTTAACAACAAAGTAATTTTGGGAACATGTAAATCACATGCTGATGCAGAACATTTACCTCACATCAATACACGTCTGATCTCTTCATCTGTTATAGCAAGAAAATCAGTTCTCCCAGCATTTCACACAGTGCTCTATTTTAAGTACACAAACGATGCATTCTGAGGGGGTCACTTGGCTACGCATTTCGTGAACGTATATTGTATTAAAGAAATAAATACTACCAGTAAATAAACTTTTTAGTGGCTAATTCTTCTAGCTCATAGAAAAAAACCCTTATGCAGTCTGATATACATTATGAAAAGCTGTACAGCTGATTTATAATTAAAATAAGGACACTTTTATTTTTTTTTTAATTATGTTGATATAAATATATATTTATATATACTTTTTTGTCAAAATATATGATCGAGGAGACAAAGAAATGAGACAAACGCATCTCAACACGGAAGTTATAAATAAGTGTCCAGGGTGCGACTGTTAGCGGCAGCCACATCCCTCCACCACCATCTCCTGATAGTTTTTCAACACCACCCTGTCCGTCTCGTCCAGGTAGAGCATGGAAATTGCACTGAGCTCGGTGGGAACGCAGCAGGCTTTGGGAATATTGGTGTTTACCGAGTTCACCAGCGTCTGTACAATAGCGTGATTGGTGGAGTTTAGGTGATCGGCCAACGGGAACGGACACTCCCCGTGACAATAGTACGCCTGATATCCGGGCGGTGCCACGATCCAGTCGTTCCAGCCCACGTCGCTGAAGTCCACGTAGAGTGCGTGTCGCCGACAGTTGCGGTTGCGCTTGCGACCTCTTTGCTTCGGGCTGCGCTTCGCTCGCCGCGTCAGCGGGTGACTTTTGCCGTCGTGCCCGAACGTGACCAGCAGCGGGCGAAGCTGGTTCCAGTCTTCGTCCGGAAGCGGATGCAAGGAGCGACTTACGCGCACGTGGCGTCCCTGGTGACGTGAGGTTCGATTCAGGGGCACCACCTCCACGGCCAGGCCGTGATTGGAGCTCTTGTCACGGGTCCAGCGCAGCACGGCGGGACTCACGTCGAAGCTCTCCCATCGGGACGCGTTGTGGCGCACCAGTCGCGTGTCCAGGAGCTGCGTGATGAGCTGTCCGGCCCGCGGGGGCTTCAGCACCTCATATATGTTTATTCGGTGGAGACCGTCGTCTCCCGTGTGTTGAGGATCTGAGATTGCATCATCTATCTGTTGCCTGTAGATACGAAGCTCTGCGGTAGAAATGAGTTCCTCCTCTGGGATGCTGCTGAGATTGAAGACGAAGCGCAGAGGAGTCTCCTGTGAGGCGTCTGACTGCAGCTCTTCCATGTGCTCTAGAGGAGGAAAATCAGAGGACAGGTCAAGAAACTGGTACAAGATCAAATACACAGTTATGACAAATTTTGAAATGATACAGTAGCAAATTCTGATTAGACTGAAAAAATTGATCCTTTGGACCAAAAAATATATCACGTTCTCTTAATTGTTTGGTTCAAACCGTAACTTTTGATTTAATATTAATCAAAACTATTTTCCTTCCTAAACACAAAAACAATTATACAAAGTAAAAAGATGACTTATTATAAAGAACATATTTAGACCATATTTAATCAATATATTTTTTGCCTTTTTACAACTTAATATAACCATAGAAATACAGTAGCTATAATATGAGCTATATAGCTGTAAGTAGAATTTTCACTAAAAACTTTTTGTTTGTCAGTGTTTAACTTTGTTTACTTAGTACAAAAAGAAATTGATATTTATTGTGTCTTTTTCAAAAATGCAACCCTGGACCACAAAATCAGTCTTAAGCAGCACGGGTGTACATCGTATGGGTCAAAATGATTGATTTTTCTTTTATGCCAAAAATCATTAGGATATTAAGTAAAGATCATGTTCCATGAAAATATTTTGCACATTTCTTACCATAAATATATCCAAGTAATATGCATTTGGACAACTTTAAAGGCAATCTTCTCAATATTTAGATTTTTTGCACCCTCAGATTTTCTGGATTTTCAAATAGTTGTATCTTGGCCAAATATTGTCCTAACAAACATCAATGGAAAGCTTATTTATTCAGCTTTCAGATGATGTATAAATTTTAATTTAAAAAAATTGCCCCTTATGATTTTGTGGTGCAGGGTCACATATGTACTAAAAACATGAGGGGAAAAACAAAACAAAACAAACAAACAATAATTTCTCCAGACAGTAAATCTAGCCATTATGTGATGCACATCAACATTAAAACACTACTTATAGAAAAAATAAAAGAAACTATTGTTCACATAAAAGAAAAACATGATTTTCAATTAGACCAATGTAAAAATATGTATTTAGTTTTTGTTTCTGTGTACAAACATGAATCCTAATAACACATAATTTGGTAAAATGATACCTTGCATTAACTACAATGCAATTTAACACAATGTAGTGCGTACAGATTTTTAATGTTTGTTTGATATTAATTTGAAATGAATAATATCTATTTTTCTGGAAAACATTTATGGCCCTTTTTATGTATTATGGTATTATGGTATCATGGCCCTCCCATCTAGGTAGAATTTCCAACATCTCTACTTTTATGTGTCTCGTATTGCTGTCATTCTCTCGTTTGATATAGCGCAAAATTATAATTACGATTGTGGTTTAAAACTGCATCACAGTTCTTGGGGATTACTTTACTGAACAGATGGCTAGAAATTTGGGATTCTCCACTAAAAACATCATTCAGAAAAATAAGAAACTGGTAAGATTGAAGTGGATTATTTCTTCTTAAGAGAACCTATAAAATTGTTGGCAAATATTTCAAATAATTTCCGATTATTATAACTCTAAATTATCCCTTACATATTTATTCTCATACAGTTATCTTTTTTTATTATAAATTAACAGGTTTAATTAATAACATCACTCGGGCTCTTAGTTATTAATATTCCTGCCTTGCAATCACACGTTTAATCTATAATGTTTGCGCTCATCTTATTATATCACATTTTGAATGCCTACTTGAACAGCAGGAAAAGTATTTACTTGAGCAGCATCTTCACTAAAGGTGAAGAGTGTAATTTCTGCATCACTAGAGGTGTCAAATAAAATTGCAATCATATTTTTTTTTCTCTCAACTGTCTAGAAGTATATGCTCAGCCAATAGTGGCCCTTTGTGGGTTTGTGGGTGGGACGATTTGTTTGACTCACCAATGACATTCAAAAACACTTAAAAAACCTGTAACAATCATGTAATTTATACTCCTGCCTTTCAAGTGCAAAACACATATTGGCTAGTTTCACGAACCGCAGAAATTATTCTGGTTTTCATTCATTTCTCTGTTTTTTAAGTTGTTTTTGTTTGTGCAAAACAGAACCTATGATGCCTATTTGAAAAAAAAAAAGTCATTACAATGAACATAAAGGTCTTTTAAAGTTGTCTTTATTCATAATGTCTAATATTAAATTAAAATGTAATTTCATAATAAAGAAATGCTAATACATTTCTTTTACTTTACTTTTCTTTAAGTTGGTCCAAAGTATCATTTCTTTTCAATGCAGAAGATGTTTAAAGATGTTTTGATTAAATTCTATTTTCAGTGCTATCGACTCCACTTACTCCTTGTCCATTTTTCAGTGCAGTCTCAACTCTGACTCTTAAGTATGCAGGTAAAAAAGCAAAGTAAAACAACACAAATAAACTGTTTAACCATGCTGATGGCCTTCTATCAACTTGATACTAAATGTGTATTTTTCTGAAGCCTTCTGGGAATTCTGTCTGCCTAAGAGACCGCATTGCTGGCAACAGGAGTTTATTTAGAAATCTGTGGAGTAGCATTAAAAATAATTGCATGTTAAGGAAAGTCCCTCGACGGGATCCACATGACAAAGTGTGGTGCTGCAGAGACCTTTTAAATGTTGGGTTGAGTCTGCATTCGTCAAGTGTCACCGTCTCCGCTGTCTTACCTTCATGATGGAATCCTCTCACGGTGTTTGCTCGACTCGTGGACCTTTCGGGATAATCGAAGCTCACGTTGTGGGCTCCGGCCTCTTCGGCCTCCCCTGACTGCAGGCGGTACAGGTCGAGCAGATATTGGGGCACGACAGCCGAGTAGCTGGGTCGCGGTCGCCTCTGCAGCCCAAACATGTGCAGCAGCGTGGCTTCAAAGTCCCGCAGCAGTTCATGACTCTGACCCAGGTGCTGAGCCGACGCTTTCTTCTTCCCTTCCTCAGGTATTAGACTAGCATTGCTGCTCTCTCCCAGTAGGACTTGGCATAATAAAATGACCATCAGCATTCGATTACCAGGAATCATGATGTCTCTGGTGGGCAGGCGGGGAATTTGAGGAAGCAGAAGAGAAAGGCAAGACTTCAATTAAAGATGTTTGATTCCCCATTGTCATGGACATTTAGGTCAGAAACATACTTTACGCAAGGATTTGCAGGTATGTGGTCCTGTAACAGACCTCCATACTCAAGGGGGCGACAAAGTTTCCTTCAAACGTCTGCGTCATTACACTACATGCGTTATTATTCAGGTAGCTCATTACAAACACTTTGACTTCCACTAACATTCTCAGCAACATTCACTTCAAGCTGTTGCTCCACCAAGACAGTACAAGACAGTCTGAAATGCACTCGACATGTTTCAGAACGCAGCGACGCACAAAACTGAGCTTATTAGCTACACTAAAAAAAATAAGGTAGGATTTATTTTAAAACAATTTTCCCTCAGAAATTGCTAGCAAATTCCACAAATAGCAATTCAATGGTAACACTTAAAAGTTTGAAGTCGAAAGACTGAAACGGTATTTTCTTATACACAAACTGGAAAAAAGAAAGGGTGTAGAAACCATTTTCACTAAGAAATTGCTAGTAAATTTCTCAACAATTAGAAAATTGGCAAGAAACGTTAATGTATGTTACATTTTGAAATAGAAGACTGAAATAGTATTTTCTTGTCAAATGTACTCCAATAATATTTGTTTACTTTGTAGATAACAAAAATGTTTACTTTAAATGTTTTCCACAAAAAGATTTTGGAATGGTTTGGAATGACACGTGGGTGAGTAAATAATGAGTAAATAAAAAATCATTTTCATTTTTTGGGAGAACTATCCCTTTAAGGGTCAAACCAAACGACACTGGTAGTCACAACCAATGTCAAACAAGGACAGCAACCTACAATTTTCAAGTGCTTGAACCGCAACATAAAAAAGCTTAAAGCAAAACTTCTTATTGACCACTGTTTTTTGTAAAGAATGACTAAGCCTTTTAATTTGCTCCAAATATGTAACAACCCCGTCACACGATTAGGACTGGATAGGCGTGGTCCACTTACCGACAGAAAATAAAGCATGGGAAAACAGTCCATGTTTGTCGAGAGTTGATACAGGACGAGTTCCTCAAGTGAATGTTACGTGGTCCTGGAAGGCTGTTTAAGAACTGCGGTGAGATTCCTTTCCTGAAACACAGGGGTATATTTGCCATTTAATATTTTACGTAATCCGATTACAGCAAACATTTATAGTATGGCATGATTTCAGTAAGAGCTAAATGCAAGTTTGGGCCAGACAGACACCGTAAAGCAAATAAAATGTCGCTTGTAAATGAGCAAAGATAATGTGTTGCCCAAGACTGCCAGGTGTGAACACCTGAAAAGATGGCAATTCAATTTACATACAAATAGAGGTTCGTTTGTCAACAAAGAGATCCCAGACTGCCTCTTTTATTGATGGTCTTTTAAAAATCCCCCAGCCCAGACTGGCCAAACAAGCGGCACCGTTCTTGGTTCTCCACCTTCATGATATAATTTGTGCCAAAAGCAGAATGGACTTAAGAGAGATATCTTCATCGCAACCACCGTGCAAATGGGATTTTCAAAGATTAATTTGAGAACAGAGTAACTGCACTAAGGTCTCAGAAAGCAACGTCATCACTGAATCCACAGCTGAAGTCAATAGTTGAGCGTAGCAACGCATGCATTTTGTCATTTCTTGGACTTAGTTCTGCTGGAGCAAGTCCATCCATTACAACAAGAATGATGCATTTTAACAAGAACACCGTGTGTGTGTGTGTGTGTGGTCATGAGTGTTATTTCTCTCTGTGTCTTCACAGTTGTGATACTAGCAGCACTTTCGTTGTGATTCTTAAATGATCTACTGAAACGTGGTTTTAGATTTTTACCAGGAGGCCAGTGGTTTTTAGATTGGTCAAATCTGCTGTTTGAACAACAATGCAGCTAGTACAGCTATTCAAACAGTTCATTATGTCGAGCGCAAACCATAAAAATGAGCGTAACTAAAAGACTTTGATCAGGCATGCCAGAAAACATGTAACAGAGCACCAACAATTGGTTTCTTCAGACCACCTACTCTTGTTTAAAAGCCTACAGATACTGCCCTAAATATTTACAGAATCCCTGTTTGAAGATGGAGTGCAGTGCATATGCTTTTGGATAGAGTGGGTTTTATAGTGCAGTTTGCTTCTTTTAATTTGGCCGAGTCATGTAAAGCTAACAGCGCTCGACTTTGCTCTACCCTAACCGTGCTTAATGAGATTAGGTTATGCACATGGTTCTTCAGATGTGTATGGGGGAGCAATTTACCACAGTAACAGACAATATGAGCAGACTGAAGACCCAAGTAGCATTCTGACCATTTGGAAAATGAGAGAGCTTGAAGAAAGTAGCCTATGGCCTGCTGTACGGTTGTTAAAGTTCATGGATGTGTACAATACAGAATCTGTATTGCACAGACACAATCTCTAGATCAGGATCCTCCAATTATTGTTTGACCTCAAACTTAATTTGCATGAAATACGACAAAACAATCAAAATGTGCGCTCCTTTAGAAGTCCTCTGTCCATCAGATCCAATGATTGTTAACGGTTTTGCAATATCATAACAAAAGTATGCAAATACAGTATTATAAGCACATTATTACATCCATCAAGAGGTATCTTTTTGGCCTGAAAAAAGGCTCAAGACCTCTGCTCTAGTCTAGACAACAACATCTGTTGATGTGTAATCATCAGTGGACTATCTGACTACAACTCTTGCAACAGTGTTTACTTTTTAATAAGTATGTGGCATGAAAAGATATTTAGACAGTATCTTGTTTCTTCATTTTTTTGCCTTCCACCTCCTTGAACTAAAGATAAACATCCCTGCCAAGTGACTCATGGGTTGTGTCTCTTTATGTCATAATGTACCTCATAAAACCTTACAGACATGTTCTTATGCTTGACTGAGTGCCATCACTCTTCACTACAACTCATTTAAGACAAAGTACGAGTCTTCAAAACATTCGTGGAGGTCAAATGTACTAGTTCAGCTGCACACTGGAGACTGTTTTTACTTAACTTACTAAATCAAATGAAGGACACAGCTATCGTTTTTAACGCTTACTTGAAATGACAACGTAAACGCTGCGTAGACAAGAGTAAACATGAGTTAGCAATGCGTTAGTTGCCAGTTTAGGTTCGGAGCACTTACAGTGTAGAATTTTGTTGTATATTCCAAAAAACTCATAGCATAAAAGTAAATCTTGCTACGTTGCTAAAACTGTACTAATGTTAGCCCCCACAAGTAAACATAATTTAAAGAGATGTTTGAATGAAATGCCATAGTCTACTGGTACATTAGGAGCAGATGTGGAAGATCTCATCCACCCGGCTGGTTTCGTGTGAGCGCTCGGTCAGGTGCCTGAGCGCGTTGGTGGTTAACCTTGCAAAAAAACATTTGACGTCAGCTATCCGGTAAGCAAATATAGAAATATTTAGTCCTGTGTAGCATTCCTAACAATTAACAGTACAATTATTTGGCTACGCAACAAAGCAGAACGCTCCCGTTTTCGGTGTATACAGCTTTGTTGATTATAGTAATTGCCTTTGTAGAAGTGAAGACAGGTTTGTGGAATATAATGGGAGCGTTCCATTTAGTCGCGTCGCCTACAGAGAATACAGGGCGTAAAATATTCCATTTACGTGCAAAATGGCCAAAAGGCGCGTTATTGGGTCGACATAATACCTCAAATATGGTTATAAATCAGTTCTTGTTATTATCGTATCAAGTACCGTGTATGCTGACTAAAATAGGACAAACCAACTTACCATTGGTAGAGATGCGCACGGTATTCCTGGATGAGAAGACGGTTAAAACGGGAGTTTTCCAAGGAGTTCACCTCACACAACAAAAGTCCAACCCTGAAGCGAATGTTTATATCATTAGTTCCGCATCACGTAGAAGAAACCAACTGAGTCCAGTGCGAACGCCGATCTCTGTAGCTCCAAGAATAGTCGAGCACGTAGAACATCACCGACTGATCTCGCATCCAGTTCTCCGGGCAGTTTTTATGTGACCGCCCTATGAAGTTCCTCTGCCTCCTCCCCTACTTTCTCAACCCACCGCACTTCGCCCAACACCTCAGATAAACCCCAGAGAACGCAAACACACAAGATCTATTTCCTTTAAGTTACATGCATGCACTGCAACACCACGCCGTGGATGGATACTGCGATATCTTCTGGAGTACATAATCAGTACGCTGGCAAGCACATGCAATCTATTAAATGTTTTTCTTTCCCCCTAGGGAAGTCATCACATGGGTTGACCACACTTAAATAGAGGAGGAAAAGTGCATGTTTATTTGAGTCACAGAAAAATAAACTCAAGTTATAAGGTTAAAAGTGAAAGTTCTTCAATATGGTTCTTTGCCGCGCTGTATAATGGTTTACATGGGAGAGTTTATTTAGTTGTCCGAAGGTTCTTCAGAACAGTTTATTGGTTTATGAACAGATGTTTTTGTAACACACAAACAAACAAACAAATACATAAAATGTCTTTGTGGAAACACAGCTAACAAGGAATGTTCTCAGAACTTTGGTTTGGTTCTTTTAGTAATGTTAATAGAACGTTTGTTTAGAGTTATCTTGTCTTAATGTTCTTAAAACCTTAGCACCAAAACACTATCTCTGGATGTTTTTAACCTTATGAGAACATTAGAAAAAAAAAGTTTTATTAATGTTCTTAGCTGTAAAGCAAGAGCTGACTCATATAAATGGGTAAAATCACACTATTCAAAGTTTTCAAACCTAATAACTTGTTGAAATCACTGTGAGCACTGTCATGTTGTTATGGAGATTAGTGAATGTTTCCTATTAATGTATATTTCAGCAACTCCGGAAGCCTACTCCGTTTGACCTCCTGCCCCTATAATAACAATTAACCCCCAGTGTGTGAAGAAGCACTCGCAGACACCCTCATTACCATATTATTTACCTGTCTGGCTCAAGTGCTTTGAGTCACAAGGCGATAAAGTGCCACCCTCCCCCAAACCCTTTGTAAAGGAAATGTCATCACACGATTGGAGAAACATTTTTAGTGTAAAGTAAACATGAAATCAAAATTCCAAATGGACTTTTGAAAATTCCAAATGGACCAATTCCTGGTCTTATCTGTGCATGATTCATCTGTGGTTGTCTTCATAATCTTTATTCAAAATAACCTGCCTTTCCTCTGAAATCACTTTCAGCTTCGGTTGATGTCATTAGGTCCTTGTTCTTATGTTTGAATGCTTTTGTCCCTTTTGGTATGAAAAGAAAAACTACCAGTAATAGTTAATAAAAAATAAATAAATAAATAAAATAAGAGTAGGTGCTTTCAAATCCTATAACTTAGCCCCATTGACTTCCACTGTAAGTGCATCACTGTAACCTTGAGTTCCCTGATTTCCCCTTAACACAATCAGTGGTATTTCCTTCTGTGGCAAGTGCATGTAAAGGTATTGTTGTATTTGTCTGGACCAGGGCTGGTTAATGACACTCACCTATGAACTGCAGCCCATAATCACAGACTTCAAATGCAGACCCCTGCTTAGTCTCCCCTGGTCAGCAGCTATAAGGCACTTGCTAGTGCAGACATGCACCCTGATGACTGATCAAATAACACTTTCACTAGTCCAGCTTCTTTCTGTGCAGTATACCCGAAGAACTTCTCAGCATCTGTCATGGTCCGTGCCGTAGTATATGCTCATCAGAAACCCCACTAATGCAGCCCACTGCTTTTAAAGTTTACAAGTTGTATGGCATGTTTTTGGTGGGAAAAAAAGTTTAGGACTTGGACCAACAATTTTAATCTTCCTGCTTGACCTGGAAAAAGAGGTAAACATAAGGCTATTAGGGATTCAGATAATGGGGTGATATAAGGCAGTATTGTGAGACCTGTGACGCACCACATCCACATAGCAAAGAAAACATGTTGACTGCAATAAAAATTAAGTCCTTCCAAAGACTTCTCTGAAAACTTGTGTGTCACATGATCCTTCAGAAATCATTCTAATATGCTGATCTGCTGCTCAAGAAGCATTTCTGATTATTATCAGTTTTAGAAACAGTTGTGCTGCTTCGTATTTTTGTGGAAACCATGATGCATATTATTTTCAGGACTTCTTTGATAATTAGAATGTTGAAAAGAACAGCATTTATTTGAAATAGTAAACTTCTGTAACATTCTAAAAGTCTTTACTGTCACTTTTGATCAATTTAGTATGTCTTTGTTATGAATGAATAAAAGTATTCATGTCATACTGACCCCAAACTTTTAAATGGTATAGTGTTTCAGGATTTCTACAAAAATGTGAAGCAGCACAAATGTTTTCAAAATTGCTTCAGCATTTTTGGTGATGTGAGCTGCAGGGTGTTTGGTGTGTATCTAATGGGCAATATTTGGTCTCATTAATCTATTATTTGATCCAGAGAAAATGGTTTTAAATGAGGGCAAATTTTCCGAACTTCTTATTTTTCTATAACTTAAAATGCTTTGCTTTGTACTTTTGAACTGCTTTGCAACTTTTAAAATGTCTGCTGTTGTTTATTAAATATTGTTCAATGAATAATATTTTATTATTTTTATATTTTTAATAGCCAATACTATTAAAATACCAGTGCTTTTTAATAGTATTGGCTATTGAGAACCAGTCTGTGTGTTTGTGATGATTTTAGTTACATTGTTTTGCCATTAGATGGTGTCAAGGGACTGTCTTTACGAGTCAGTAGCAAAGACTTTTATGTTGAAATGGGCTGAAACAAAGTTGTAAACAAGAACATTATAATTAGTCTACTTCCAACAACACCATGCAAGACACAACCTACAAATGCATTAAGCAGCTTTATTATGGGAAATTACACTTAACAGATGAAAGGATCATACGACAAAGATATCACTTTCTTCAGTGGACAATCTATTCATTTAAAAATGTTACAATTTATATACTTTTAACCTTAAATGCTCATCTTGTGAGCTCTGCGATTTCTCCTCCAACTTCGAAATCGTTCTACATCGCTGCAGAAGTACCGACCCAGTGTTTACAAAGTGAACGTGCAAAAAAGGTCAAACGCCCTTTACAAAAAAAGGCAATGCAGGACAGGTTTTTTTTTTTTTACCTACCCTAACTGTATTGAACCGGAGTGCACAGAGTACGCATACACATCGCAGAGCTAGACAAGATGAGCATTTGTGGTTAGAAACTGTATAAATATTATTTTTTTTAAGAAAATGACCGATCCTTTTACTAGATAAGACCCTAATTCCTCAGCTGGGAGCATGTAGAGCCCTTTGAAGCTGCATTGAAACTGCATTTTTAACCTTCAATCTGTTGAACACCATTGACGTCCACTATATGGGGAAAAATCCTCAACAAACGTAATTTCTTTGCAACTGAAGAAAAAAAAAGACACGAATATCTTGGATGACGTGGGTGTGAGTAAATTATCAGGAAATTTTTATTCTGGAGGTGGAGTAATCCTTTAAGCAGGCTTGGGCTTGGGTACCTGTCAGCTTGAGGTTTAAGTCCATGGCTGAAGAAAGTGGTTCCTCAATTAGCCCTTTACTTCTTGGTTGTGTGTGTGTGTGTGTGTGTGTGTGTGTGTGAGAGAGAGAGAGAGAGAGAGAGTGTATGTACATATATGTATAATAGACATCATCTATTAATTAAAGTCTCTGATCAGCTCGGTGTTCTGGCCTTATAAGCAGAAATCTAAACATGTCTGAATTCACTTAATGCCTTGCATCTTTTGTGACTGTCAGACAGTCATAAAGCCAGATGTGTCTCTCTCCCTTAAACACAAACACAGCTATCTCTCTTCCTCTGTGACAGCTGGGCAGAAGATGTGTGGATGGACTTATCAGAGTTGCTTGCTGAAGTGTTTTGGACCCCAGACCTTTTTTTAGTTTGCTTTGCAAGTGTTGGAAAACACTCTTGCCACAACATTGTCCAGACCCTTTCCTGAGTGCTGCAGTACCTGTTGGACCACCGGAGGTCACAAAGGGGAAATTTCCCGAAAGATTTAAAAGCTTTTTTTTATCAGAAGATGGGCCAGCACTTGAGAATACTCCTTTAATCTAAGAGGACGTATTGACACTCGCAAGCAATCATCACTGTTGGCGATGAAACCCAGAGGTATGTGAAATAATTGAACAAGGAGAAATCATTTTTAAACATTATTGATTTATATTAAAATGCTTCATTTGATTGTTACATTTAATACCTTTTTAGTTATTAATTTTCTATGAATAATGTTAATAGAATGTTTGTTCAAAGTTATCTGGACTTTAATAATGTTCTCAAAATGTTAGCACAAAAACATAATGTATATATTGTTCATGTTTTATTTATTTTTTATTTATTTATTGGTTTTTTTTTTTTATGTTCCTAGCTAACAGAGAACATTCTCAGAACTTTATCTGGCACTATATTCTGGCACTGTTTTGTGAAAGTTTGAACAAATGTTCTTCTGTTTAAGTTAATAGAATGTTTGTTGAGTTATTCATCAATCATTCATGGAAATTTTGTCTAAAAATTTTTAAAATGTTAAGTTGTTTGAGAACGTTCAGAGAACAAAGTGGCATTCCAATAATTTGGCAAAAAAAAAGAAGGAAAGAAAAGAAATAAATTTCTTTCATGTTCATATATAACCACACACACACACACAACTGGACATTTTGAACATTGAGAGAACATTCTGAAATAGAATTTTCATAACTCACTGGGAATGTTAGCAAAATTCCCATGATGTTTGCAAAATTATAGAAAGGAATGTTCCTGTAAAATCAAGAAAAAAAATAAAATAAATGTTAAAAAATCTGGATGTTTTGAATATTCAGAAAGCATCAAGAAATAACATTTTCATAACTTAATGGGAACGTTAAGTTCCCATTAAGTTCCGCAAAACTTTCTTAGAACATGTTTGTTAGCTACGTCTTTAACCATGTAAAACTGTAGCAATGACAAACTGTAAAAGACACATTAGAAAGTTACATTTATTAAAATGAATATTCAGAATGAGAAGTGCGTCATAAACATAATAACATAACAT
Source organism: Labeo catla (assembly GCA_012976165.1). NCBI lineage: Eukaryota > Metazoa > Chordata > Actinopteri > Cypriniformes > Cyprinidae > Labeo > Labeo catla. The sequence goes on from VONZ01000086.1 coordinate 745,717, forward strand.
AAACATGCGTTCACAGGTGTGTGTTTACAGTGGTGTCAAACGCAGCTCATCCATTCAATATTTAGAGTCTGTTTTGTAATTTGAACCTCAGATTGTTGAACTAGAAACCTTCTATGACCAAATCCAGAGCGACAAGTGTTACAAGTCAAGGAAAAAAACCTCACCGGACCTTTTAAGGAAGGCCAGGCACTTCCTTGCACTCGTGTTTGTCTGCTCAAGCTCCTCCACCTTTCTTTCTTTTTCCTCAGCATATTTATTTTTACTGCACGTCCATATCCTTAAGCCCTCTTAACATTTCAGGCCATCGAGAAGCTCTTAAGTGGATGAGCGAGTGTTAACTGTGTCTTTTCAAACCTTGACATTTAATACTCAATATAAATCTCTCCAGAGACCTGTTATTTTTTCAAGAATGTAATTACATACTTTCAAATAAAACTTGAAAGGGCCCAACAAGTTTTAAAACACAGTGTGTGCTCTCTGGACGGCGGGAAGGAATTCCAAGCAGTTGGAATATGCTAACATCTCAGTGTGTGTGAACCACGGGCCCTTGGCAGGACGACATAGTATTCGTTGCCTTAGACCTCGCTAGATATACAAAATACAGAGACAATTAATCCACGTATGATTCAAGAAGCCTGACTAACCTGAAAATATTGCTGCTTAAATGTTTACAGCTGTAGTGGCCTCAGTCTGTCCTCATTTACAACAGTCATTTATAGTGACCCAAAAATGATTGTTGCCATGCCGTACATAACACAGTAGAGAATGATAGATAGACAGATATAAATACATAGATATAGATACAGATATATAGATACACACACACACACACACATGACCCTGGACCCCAAAACCAGTCATAAGGGTCAATTTTTGAAAAGCTTTTCTGGTCTGAAATAATATTTCCATTGATGTATGTTTTTTTTAGGATAGGATAATATTTGGCTGAGATACAACTATTTGAAAATCTGGAATCTGAGCTTGCAAAAAAAAAAAAACATCAAAATAGTGAGAAAATCACCTTCAAAGCTGTCTGAATGAAGTTCTAAAAAATTAACCTTTGATGTATTTATGTAGAAAATTTACAAAATATCTTCATGGACCATGATCTTTACTTAATATCCTAATGATTTTTGGCATAAAAGAAAAAATGAAAATTTTGACACCAACAATGGGTATTTCTACAAATATACCTGTCCTACTTATTTTTTGTGGTCCAGGGTCACACACACATACACACACACACACACACACACACACATATGTATGTATATGTTGCCTTGTCAAAAAGCTGAAATAAAAAGTAAAGTAAGCTTTTTGAAACATTTTATTTATATATGTAAATGCGCTGTGCTGTGCACAATGACAATAAAGTTTTATCTTAAACACTCTTTTCACTAACAGTGTCAGTAGTGTATTTGCATTCATGAGATGTGTATGTTTAATTTTCATGTGTGTGATCAGGCAGTTAGATCATACTCCTGTTGTCAGAGTGAAAACAGCAGTTCAAAGCTCTCAGCACAATTTCTCAGTGGGACACAGTGTGTTTAATGTGAAGGACTATGGGAAAAAAACAAACCAGCAAGACCTGAAGCCTTTAGGTCAAACACCAGAAACATAATTAAACAAGGAGGACAGCTCCTTAAAGCAAGTCCCTCCCAGGTTTTTTCCAGCTAGCATGTTATTACCAGAGTGAGTGCTGCTTAAACTCTGGGAGTGGTCAGAAAACTTGGCAGGGCTTGGGGCAACATAGTTCTCTGAGCGTGCTTTTGGCCTTGTTGTACTAGTTCAGTAATAGAAAAATACAGTTTTATCAGAATAAGGCTGTGTGGCATGCAAAATGCAGAGCTAGCAAATCAGAATTAAAGGACACAAATAAAGATTGATGAAAAGTCATATTGCTGCGCAGTTGTTATATGTGTAGCTAAATAATGGTGTTTATTTACTCATGAATTGCTCATAAACATACTACACGCAATGGGCAGTGTGTTTCATTTTCAGAATGAATTTTTCAAAGGCTGAGCTGATTTTCTCTACAGACGAGTCTGAAAATCCTCTATATCAGGCAGTAAGGCTGTGTTAAAGTGTCGGCCCTTGACTGTTGCCCTGCAGCAGCTTTAGCATGGCCTGCCATCACCTCGGTCTCCTTATGTGAGTTACTGCACTGGTAATGAGCTGTAGAAACACACAGAAAATGTAGAAACTGACCTGCAGTTCATTCTTAAACACACCTTAACTGAAGATGAAAGTGGAGGTATGAATCAAGGGCATGGTGATCTTTCACCTAATGTGTGTAAGTACTATCATTAGAGGCTTCCGCAGAACATCACAGCCAACCAAGGCACGTAACCTGAATTTGTAACGGTGAAATGAACGAGATGGAAGCAACTGCAGGTGAAACACAAAGATTTATTGAAGACAAGGTGAACACAAACTCTGTGGTGATGAGGGGATCTCTCGGCTGGGTGGCGCAGGGGCTAGATGGCTGATGGTGATGTGGTGAAAACTCCCGTGACGAAATACACATCCACACAACGATCAACGACGAGAATATACAATCCAACAGGGAGACACGACGAAAACCAACGAAACAGTCCAGCGTCCGGTGCAACTATCAGACGGGGAAGAAGACAATGAGGTGAGTATATGTAGCTGACGGGAATGAGAGACACCTGGTGCGGGGACTGATTGGCAGCTGACGCAACGAGCATGACGTAACCACAGGACACCAAATCACGAGACCTGAGAACACAGCCGATCCATGTACCGTGACAGTACCCCTTCTCCTAGGAACGTCCCCTGACGTTCCCAGCCTCCTGTACCTGTTGATTGAATTCATCAATAAGAGAGTGATCCAGAATGTCTCTGGCAGGTACCCAACTTCTCTCCTCCGGACCGTAACCTTCCCAGTCCACCAAGTACTGGAATCCGCGTCCCCTCCGCCTAGAGTCCAGAATACGGTTGACCGAATAGGTTGGTTCCCCGTCTACGAGCCGCGGCGGTGGGGGAACCGGGACAGGCGGATTAATACGAGCAAAAAACACAGGCTTGATCTTTGACACATGGAACACGGGATGAATCCTCCTGTACGCTGTACCATAGAGTTCAGTCTTTTCAAAACCTTCGATTCGACCTCCCAACTGAGGGTAGAGACAATAAGTGTCTCGGAAAAAATACTCTCGGGAGTGGACGGGCAATCGGAGCGGTCAAAAATTCGAGATAAAGAATCGGGTTTGACATTTTTGGAACCCGGGTGGTACGAGAGAGTAAAATCAAAACGTCCGAAAAAAAGTGCCCACCTAGCCTGCCTCGAGTTCAGTCTTTTGGCGGTTCTGATGTATTCTAGGTTCTTATGATCGGTCCAAACCATAAAGGGTACCCCCGATTCCTCCAACCAGTGGCGCCACTCCTCCAGTGCTAGCTTGACTGCCAACAGCTCTCTGTTACCAATATCGTAATTAGACTCTGCTGACGACAAACGATGAGAAAAAAACGCGCAGGGATGCATCTTGTCGTCCGAGGGGGAGCGCTGGGACAGCACCGCACCTACCCCCACCTCTGACGCGTCGACCTCCACCACGAACTGACGTGACGGATCAGGGGTAACAAGGATGGGGGCCGAAACAAAGCGGCGTTTGAGGTTGGCAAACGCAGCTTCCGCTGCGTCTGACCACCTGAACGCCGTTCTAACCACAGGACACCAAATCACGAGACCTGAGAACACAGCCGATCCATGTACCGTGACAGTACCCCTTCTCCTAGGAACGTCCCCTGACGTTCCCAGCCTCCTGTACCTGTTGATTGAATTCATCAATAAGAGAGTGATCCAGAATGTCTCTGGCAGGTACCCAACTTCTCTCCTCCGGCCCGTAACCTTCCCAGTCCACCAAGTACTGGAATCCGCGTCCCCTCCGCCTAGAGTCCAGAATACGGTTGACCGAATAGGTTGGTTCCCCGTCTACGAGCCGCGGCGGTGGGGGAACCGGGACAGGCGGATTAATACGAGCAAAAAACACAGGCTTGATCTTTGACACATGGAACACGGGATGAATCCTCCTGTACGCTGGAGGGAGATTAAGGCGGACTGCCACCGGACTAATGATCTTGGTGACAGAAAACGGGCCAATGAATTTGGGAGCAAGTTTATTCGAAACGGATCGGAGAGGAATGTTCTTAGTAGAAAGCCACACTTTGGAACCGACGACGTATACGGGGGGCCTCGACCGGTGGCGATCGGCTTTGGCCTTGGTGCGCGCTCCCACCTGGACCAGAGTCTCGCGGGCTCTGGACCATGTGCGACGGCACCTCTGGACGAAGGCGTGAGCGGAGGGGACCGCAACTTCGGCTTCCAGACTGGGAAAAATAGGTGGCTGGTAACCTATACTACATTCAAATGGGGAAAGGCCCGTGGCCGATACTGGTAAGGAATTGTGTGCGTACTCCACCATCGACAGCTGCTGACTCCAGGAGGAAGGATTTCGAGCGACCGTACATCGTAGTGTTCTCTCCAAATCTTGGTTGGCTCTCTCAGTCTGCCCATTGCTTTGGGGATGGAACCCCGAAGAGAGACTAACAGTGGCCCCCAGAAGTCTACAAAATTCTCGCCAAAATTTGGACACAAACTGGGGCCCTCTGTCAGAGACCACGTCTGTCGGGAGGCCATGTAACCGAAAGACGTGATCAATGACCACTACCGCTGTCTCCTTGGCTGAAGGTAATTTGGGCAAGGGAATGAAATGAACCGCCTTCGAGAACCGGTCCACCACGGTCAAAACTACCGTGTTACCCTGAGAGGGTGGGAGGGCGGTAACAAAATCTAGCGCAATGTGGGACCAGGGTCTCGAAGGGATTGGCAGCGGTTGTAAGAGCCCATCTGGAGGTCTGTTAGAAGTCTTACCAATGGCACAGACTGAGCAAGCCAAAACAAAACTGCGAACATCACGAGCCATGAGTGGCCACCAAAATCTTTGCTTGACCAAATGTAAGGTGCGACTTACCCCTGGATGACATGCTACACTGGAACAATGACCCCACTGGATAACTTCGGACCGAAGACCTTCTGGCACAAACAAACGGTTAGGTGGGCAACCGGCCGGAGGCGTTACCCCATGTAAGGCTGTTTTAACCTTCGATTCGACCTCCCAACTGAGGGTAGAGACAATAAGTGTCTCGGAAAAAATACTCTCGGAAGTGGACGGGCAATCGGAGCGGTCAAAAATTCGAGATAAAGAATCGGGTTTGACATTTTTGGAACCCGGGTGGTACGAGAGAGTAAAATCAAAACGTCCGAAAAAAAGTGCCCACCTAGCCTGCCTCGAGTTCAGTCTTTTGGCGGTTCTGATGTATTCTAGGTTCTTATGATCGGTCCAAACCATAAAGGGTACCCCCGATCCCTCCAACCAGTGGCGCCACTCCTCCAGTGCTAGCTTGACTGCCAACAGCTCTCTGTTACCAATATCGTAATTAGACTCTGCTGACGACAAACGATGAGAAAAAAACGCGCAGGGATGCATCTTGTCGTCCGAGGGTGAGCGCTGGGACAGCACCGCACCTACCCCCACCTCTGACGCGTCGACCTCCACCACGAACTGACGTGACGGATCAGGGGTAACAAGGATGGGGGCCGAAACAAAGCGGCGTTTGAGGTTGGCAAACGCAGCTTCCGCTGCGTCTGACCACCTGAACGCCGTTCTGGGAGAGGTCAAGGCCGTCAGAGGCACGGCTAGTTGGCTGTAATTGCGAATAAAACGCCGGTAAAAATTGGCGAACCCCAGAAACCTCTGTAGGGCCTTACGGGAATCTGGACTTGGCCAATCCACCACAGCCTTGATCTTCTCGGGATCCATGCGCATGCCCTCGGCCGACACAATGTACCCTAGAAAAGGAACAGACTGTGCATGAAAGTCGCATTTCTCTGCCTTGACAAAAAGCCCATTCTCTAGCAGCCTCTGAAGCACTCGTCTGACGTGTTGAACATGTTCCTGGAGAGAAGAAGAAAAAATCAATATGTCGTCCAGGTAGACATATATGAATTGGTCGACCATATCTCTCAACACATCATTAACGAGTGCCTGAAAGACCCCTGGGGAGTTGGACAAGCCGAAGGGCATGACCAAGTACTCAAAGTGCCCCCTGGGGGTATTAAAGGCGGTCTTCCATTCATCCCCCCTCCTGATGCGAACCAAATGATAAGCGTTACGTAAGTCCAATTTAGTGAAGACCGATGCTCCCTGCAACCTCTCGAAGGCTGAAGATATCAACGGCAAGGGATAGGTGTTCTTTACCGTGATATTATTCAGCCCTCGGTAATCAATACAAGGTCGCAGAGATCCATCCTTCTTCCCCACAAAAAAGAACCCCGCCCCTGCTGGAGAAGAGGAGGGTCGAATGAACCCGGCTGCTAGAGAATCAGAAATATATTTCTCCATAGCCTCTCTCTCAGGAATAGAAAGTGAGTATAACTTGCCCTTAGGCGGAGACGTACCTGGCAGTAATTCTATAGCACAGTCATAGGGACGATGAGGAGGTAGAGAAGCAGCCCGAGACTTACTGAACACTTCCTTCAGGTCGAGGTACTCCGCCGGCACGTTACACAGATCCGCCGCCTTCTCCTGCAACACAGACTCAGATACAGACGGACAGGCAGACACAAGACAAGACTCATGACACTTAACGCTCCACTCAGACACCGATCTTAGCTGCCAATCAATCCGTGGGTTGTGTTTAATGAGCCAGGGGTGTCCTAAAACAACGGGTGCGTGAGGGGAGTCCAGGATGTAGAAGGAGATGCTCTCACGGTGGTTACCAGATACCGTGAGAGTGATGGGTTCCGTGATGGTGGTGATGGTGGGAAGCGTCTGACCATTGAGTGCGTGGACTGCAATAGAACTGGTGAGGGGGAGGAGGGGAACATGATTATGACAAGCAAACGAAAAATCCATGAAGTTACCTTCAGCCCCAGAATCCAAGAGTGCAGTGCAGGTCCAGACGTTGCCATCTAAGCCTGACCGGGAGGAGCGTGGAGGTCGATCTGGACGAGGACTTGGTAGCGGAGATCCCACCCGACAGTAGCCCCATCTTTACTGCCGGGCTGGCCCTTTTACCGGGCAGCTAAAGGCGAAATGCCCCGCCGCCCCGCAGTACAGGCAGAGGCCGTGAGATCTCCGCCTCTCCCTCTCCTCCCGCGTCAACCGAGCTCGACCCACCTGCATGGGCTCGTGATCTTGGAATAGACCGACCGCGTCGTTGCCACTGGCTCGAGCTGGAGGTCCCTCCCCAGGGGGAAGCCGAGCGGGTAAACACCGCCGCTCGGCTCGGGAGAGTCGAGCGTCTACCCGCAGTGCCAGATCGATGAGGCCGTTGAGATCTGCGGGTAGCTCCAGGGCGTAGATCTCACGTTGGACGCGGTCAGCCAGCCCATGCAGGAACATGTCCCACTGCGCCTCCTCGTTCCATCGGCACTCCGCCGCCAGGGTGCGAAACTCAATAGAAAAGTCTGAGACGGATCTCTCCCCCTGTCTGAGATCCGTCAGTCGCCGCGCGGCCTCCCTCCCAGTGGCCGCGGTCAAACACCCGCTTCATCTCGGCGGCGAGCGCCAAGAACGAGGCGCAACACGGATCTTGGTTCTCCCATACCGCTGTCCCCCACAGTGCCGCCTTCCCCGTTAACAGGGTGAGCGCGAACGCCACCTTGCTCTCCTCACTAGAGAACGTGCGCGGTTGCAACATGAAGTGCATGGAGCATCTAGTGAGGAAAGCCCGGCAAAAGTTCGGCTCACCGCTGTACAGCTCCGGTGGGGGAAGGCGGGGCTCGGACGTCTGAGCCGCTCCGGATGGTTCAGGATGGGTGGGCGGCATGGGTGGTGGGGTTGGCGCAGTGGGGAGCTGCCAGTGTTGCATCCGCTGGGTGAGCTCGGATACCTGCGCCACAAGAGCTCGGATCGCTGTTCCCGTATCCGCCGAGCTCTTCTCCTGGGATTCCAGCCGAGAGACGCAGGAATGTAAAACCTCCTCGGCCGTGGGTGGGGTGGAGCCTGCTGCTTCCATAAGTGGTCTGATAGTTCTGTAACGGTGAAATGAACGAGATGGAAGCAACTGCAGGTGAAACACAAAGATTTATTGAAGACAAGGTGAACACAAACTCCGTGGTGATGAGGGGATCTCTCGGCTGGGTGGCGCAGGGGCTAGATGGCTGATGGTGATGTGGTGAAAACTCCCGTGACGAAATACACATCCACACAACGACCAACGACGAGAATATACAATCCAACAGGGAGACACGACGAAAACCAACGAAACAGTCCAGCGTCCGGTGCAACTATCAGACGGGGAAGAAGACAATGAGGTGAGTATATGTAGCTGACGGGAATGAGAGACACCTGGTGCGGGGACTGATTGGCAGCTGACGCAACGAGCATGACGTAACCACAGGACACCAAATCACGAGACCTGAGAACACAGCCGATCCATGTACCGTGACAGAATTACAAGACAATGCATATGGAATACATCTGTGGCATTTTAAATCTGAATATGTGAAATAATAGCAATGAGCAATTATTATTTGAAATAGCATTAATTAAACTCATCTCGCATACATATACACTGTCGTTAAAGATGAAAATTTGCTGAAATGTCACTTGCCCTCAGGCCATTGAAGATGTAGATGAGTTTAATTCTTCATGGGAACAGATCTGGAGAAATGTAGCTGTGGGATCTTATATATACTTTTAATATTTTCTGTCTTTATTCTTCTCGTACTGTGTGTAGCATATAATCATAGTTTTACATGCAAGGCTGAACTACCTCCTATGTTCCTGTTAAGACACCCAGGAACTGGGATGGATGCCAATGCTTGTACAGGCAGAGAGGGAGATATATGTAGTTGTGATTTCTGTGTTCTGGGCCACTACTCATATGACACTTCACTAGTAAATGACATTAATGAAGGACTCTTTATCTCCACTCCAAACTCCTCATCTCTTCATTCCTGATTCAACATAGCATTCAGTCACTGTCTCACTAATGGATCCTCTGCAGTGAATGGGTGCCGTCAGAATGAGAGTCCAAACAGCTGATAAAAACATCACAATAATCCACATCATTTACATCTGAAGGAAAAAGCTGTGTTTGTAAGAAACAAATCCATCAAGACATGTTCATTTCAAACCGTCTCTTCTGGCCAAAATACTAACAGACAGTATAGTGAAAAAGTTCATCTGCTGTTGTTCTCTCACATCAAAATTCACCCACATATTTGTTAAAAGAGTAGTTCACCCAAAAATGAAAATTAGCCCATAATTTACTTATCCACCAGGCATCCTAGCTGTATATGACTTCTTTCTTTCAGACGAATCCAAACGGAGTAAAATTTAAAAATCATCCTGACATTTCAAAGCTTTATCATTGCATGGGCGGGTGTTTCTCTTCATCAGCCCAAAACAAGTCCAATAAAGTGCATCCATCCATAATTAAAAAGTGCCTCACACGGCTCTGGGGGGTGAATAAAGACATCCTGTAGCGAATTGATGTGTATTTGTAGGGAAAATATCCATAATTAAAACGTAAGAATCACTTTAATCTGGTCGTACCCGGAAGCAGCTCGGGGCAGATGGTGTAATACGCTGGCGCTGCGCATGTGCCACACAGAAGTGACGAACGTGCCGTAGAGAGATCGGAGAAATGTCGGAGGATTTACCAGGTTTCTGAGATTAAAAATTTCTTTTTCAGAAGTGACCTGGCCAAGATGCAGCACAACATTATCAAGAGGAAAAACACAAAAACATTGTTACAAAACACAATTTAAAAACAAAGTTGATTCTTCCTTTACCAGCTCATTTATCAAAAATCTAAATGTATTCATTGACACTAAGGTCTGCAACTTCAATTACGTTGTAAAAAAAATTCCAGTCAGTGGGTTTTCCTGTCCTGTAAACAAAAAAGGAAACGGGTTTCATGAGACTCACTCACTGCATGTGCAATGCCAACATCCTACGTCATCCGCCCGGAGCTGCTTCTGGGTATGACCAGCCAGCGCAAGTTAGATTAAATGGGTCATCGGATGCCCATTCGAGGTTGTTTTAAATGTTAATGAGCTCTCTTCTCTCTGTGGAGTGACGAGTCTGTTTACTTTAGCTGCATTTAGCCTCGTTTAACCACTAAACCTGCTATCTAGCCCTAGGAAAAGCATTCGCAAAGATTCATAAAAAAACCCTTATAATCACTTCTGCTGTAAGTGAAGCTGGATCATGAATGATTTGCACGAACATAGACGGATACATGTAGATCGGGAGGCGATTCCCTTCACAAACGTAATCCACTGCATCTTCAGCGGCTCAGATGTCGGGAGTAAATGACGACCACTATGTTCATTTAATACATCCAGCAACACAAGATCTCCAGCATCGAAACAATGGAGGTCGGACTGTTACAGCTGATTTAAGGCAGGTCTGAGGTAAAACGCTCATGTCAATCAGCTATCGTGTGAGCGGCCTCTGTCATGTGATGCCACATCGTCAGGCATCGGAGAATGGCTCAATTTGAAAAAGGGGATATTATTTTTACAGATTAATTAAAATCCACTGCATGGATTTTTATCATTATAGGGTAGATGTGTACATACACTGCCAACACACATTAATGTTCAAACAACATGTAAAAGTGAACTTTGCATCCGATGACCCCTTTAAAGTGATTATTACATTTTGGATATGGATATTTTTCCCACAAAAACGCATGGATTCACTATAGGAGACCTTTATTCACCCCCTGGTGCCATGTGAGGCACTTTTTATTATGGATGGATGCACTTCATTGGACTTGTTTTGGACTGATGAAGAGAAACACTCACCCATGCAACAATAAAGCTTGGAAATGCCAGGATAATTTTTCATACAACTCAGAGTGGATTTGTCTAAAAGTAGGAAGTCATATACACCTAGGATGTCTAGAGGGTGAGTAAATTATGGGCTTAATTTTCATTTTTGGGCAAACTAACCCTTTAAGAGCTGTTTTGGTCTTGTTTTGTAAACTGTGCTTGATCTGTGCACATTTCTCCCCTGATTTAGACAATTAACTAATTCACTAGAGAAAGCAAAATTATGGATAGATAATTCATATTTTTAAGAATTGAATATACAAAAACAAATATAAAGATTATATAAAATATATATATATAAAAGATTAATAAAAGATGAACATTTTGGAAGATACCTAATTAATAGCCCTGTTCATTCCCTCCTGGCCTTTACCCACCTCAGCTGCATCTGGTATCCAGCAACTCGTTGGTCCCCTCCCTTTAAAAAAGAAACACACACACACACACACAGGAAGTGGTAAAATGGGGCCCGACTGTTGGCATGACAACAGAACAAACACAAAGCCAATTGGAACTTGCTTCAAGGCCAATTTTGTTACATTATTGCACTGGTTTCCCCACTGGCATTCAGCCTGATCAGCTGGAAGCCCCTGCAACAGTGGGGAAAAAAGCAATAGGACTGGGAATGCCTCAAACCTTCACGATAGTCTCCCACCACAGATATTCCCTATGGTGTTTCTCTCAGCAGGGCATGAGCTGTTAGCCCCCAGTTCAAGAACCATTTTATAGCTCTGGTTTATTTATAACACATGGAGTTTTGCTCATTCCACTTGCTGATGCTGAATATTTGTCAGGTTAAATCTCAAGGTGACCAGACACCTATTCCTAAGTCCCGACCCAGAGCGTGTCTTCTAATTATCTTTCTGTCCCTTATTGACTGTTGAGAGCAAAGCCAAGGCACACCTAGTTACTGATTACCAACTACAGACTAGCTACAACCACCAAAGCCCCCAAACAACCTCCACTTAAGTTGTTACTGACATATTAAAGGGGTAGCCCACCTAAAAATGAAATTCATTCTCTCTTTATATATGCTTTTTATATAACATATATAAATATATAAACATATATAACATGTATAACACAGTTATATATGTTTTTTGAACATCATTGTTACTACATAATTTAAAGATATAAGTTAAGCTGATAAATATACCCTATAACATTAAATCAACCAGCAAAAACACATCCTTTTCATACTGCAGTCCTATATATACTGTTGCTACACTGAACCAAACTGATCCAGGCCATTCCCTATTTCATGGAAGGACAGCGGTATGTTGCAGCTGAGGATGCCGAGGTCTGTCAGCATAAATTTTACTGATATCACCTCCATCGGAGGCCTATAAAGCTGATTTATTATAAATACAGCTCCCTTGTGTTTACCGCACACATTCTTGTGTCTGCAACATCTTTCAAAGTGAGCACATGCAGGTGCTGTGGCCTGTCTCAGCTGGGCAGACTTGAGCAGAGAGGTATCACAAAAACAGAAATCTTGAGATAGAAAGAAAATATAAACACAATGAAAGCAGATATACTCTATACAGCGAGCTTTAGATGTCTGAGACCACACTGAAAATCTGGCATTTGGAAATACACACTACAGTTGAAAATTTTGGTTTGGTAAGACTTTATCATGTTTTTTTGTAAGACATCTGGTTGAATTTACTTGAGCAAAAATACAGTAAATTGGGAAATATTATTACAAACTAAAATAACTGTATTCTAAATATTTAACAATGTTATTTATTCCTGTAAAGCAAAACTGAATTTTCAGCAGCCGTTACTCTGAAAAGTTCTCAGTGTCACATGTTTCTTGAGACATCATTCTAATTAGCTAGATTTCTGATTCCAAGAAACACTTCTGATTATCCTCAATGTTGAAAACTATTTTTGCTGCTTCACATTTCATAGTTTTGTCTGTGCTCTTGTCTTGTCTCTGACTTTTAGTTTGTAGTTTTGCTTGGTTCCTGTTGCTGTTTTCCTGTTATTAGTTTGCTCATTTCCAGACGTGTCTTGTTAAGTCGCGTTCGCCCCTGTGTTCAGCAGTGGTCTTAGTTCTGTTTGTTTCCTGATTTTATCATGTTTTGTTTAATTTGCTTCACCCACATTTGGATCCGGCCTTCCCTCATTTATGACTGCAGCTGTAGCAGAACACCAGACCAACACAAATGGATCCAGCAGGTGAAAGCAGACTTTGTTTTAAACAGGACTTAACAGATCCATTAGGGACAAGGTACTACTGAGTGTGTCTACAGGATTTTTGTTTTATGGGTATTAAAAGAATAGTTCACCCATTAATTACTCACTCTCATGTCGTTCCAAACCCATAAGTCCTTCGTTCATCTTCAAAACACAAACTAAGATATTTCTGATGAAATCTTAGAGCTCTCTGATCCTCCATAGACCATGCGTCGTGATACTCTCGTTAATGATGGCAGACTCTCCCAGGAGAGAAGAAATTGTTGAATAAAGTCATGATTTTTGTTTTCTGTGCACACAAAAAGTATTCTCATAGCTTCATAAAATTACAATTGAACCACTGACGTCGCATGGACTATTTTAACAATGTCCTATGTTTAATGATGTTATTACTGTGCCTTGACCATGATTTCATCACAGTCACAATATGTCGGTAATGCTTTATTTTAAGGTGTCCATTATACAGAGTAATTACCTAATTAAGTACTCAGTAGTAGCCGTTGTACTTACATGAAACAAAATGTACTTACTATGTAACTAAGTTATGGAACAGTCTGTAATTACAGTTTGTAATTATATAGATGTAATAGGCAGCCACTGTTACACATATGTAACAGGCCGAGTCTGTTACACAGCTACTTGTACATTTAAATACAATCTTGATACACTTTATTTTAAGTAGCTTATGTTTGTGTAATATTCTGTCATTTTAATGTACTTATAAAGGTATTACATGTATTTACGCTGTGTACTGGTGAGTTAAATCAAACTAAAGTGCAGCTGGAGAAGGTGTACAGTATAGATACATATGAAGTACACTTAAGTACAATCTTGATACACTTTATTTTAAGTAGCTTATGTCTGTGTACTTACATTTTTAACTACGTTGTATAAAGTATGCAACACATATGTAACAGTCTTTTGGTTACATATGTAGCTGTGTAACAGACTTGGTCTGTTACATATGTGTAACAGTGGCTGCTTATTACATCTATAAAATTACAAACTGTAATTACAGACTGTTCCATAACTTAGTTACATGGTAAGTACATTTTGTTTCATGTAAGTACAATGGCTACTACTAAGTACTGAACTAGATAATTACTCTGTATTATGACACCTTAAAATAAAGTGTTACCAAAATAACTTAATTTGTGTTCTGAAGATGGTCTTACAGGTTTGGAACGACATGAAGATGAGTAATTAATGACAGAATTTACATTTTTGGGTGAAGAAAGACAAGCCTGGTGACCTCAGTTCTTTAACCTGGTGGCCCTAATTCTGGTGTTCTCAGTGATCCCTCTGAGGCAGCTAGGTCAACCGAGATACCTGTGTTCCCTATCTGTTCTGCTATGGCCAGGATAGATGTGCCCAAGTTACCTGTGTTCTGTGCCTGCTTTGTCATGGTGGCTATCTCTGAGTTCCCCATGTTCCATCTCTGGACTAAAGGGGCATGGTCTGTCCCATATTAACTGGCCCAGTCATAGTCTTTTGTGCTGCCAGCACCAATGTGGTGGTCTCATCCACCTCCACCAGCTCTGCCTTGGTCTTCTACGCTGTGGGCTCCACCATGGTCACCTGATCCATCCTGGTGCTTTCCATGTCTGCTGGGGCACGTTTAAGCTCAAACCGGTGCACAACGTTTGCTACGGTTTCTATAAAGGCCTCTTTACACAGCCGATTTAAGGCTGCTCTAAAGCGGGTCTGTGTCGGCTCAGACTTCAGTGTAAAGACGCAATGCCGCAATAAAGCACTATGCCAGGTCTGACCCGCCTCAGTCGTTAGTATCAAAGGCGACGCAATGCTGTTTTGATTCAGTGTAAATGAAACGCGAAACAGTCATGATGAGAGCCAATCATGATTTCATTTTCAATTCATTTTATCGTTTTATTTATATTATCTTATTATTATAGTGGGTAGAATAAGTATGTTCTGAGTAAATTAATTTCAATTTAAGCCCCATATCCTGGCGAGTCGCGACTCATGATTCTCAGCTTGTCTTGATAGAGAGGACTCTCTTTTCGATATTTTCCCGCTTTTGCAAGTTAACTGTTTGGTTACATCAGAAACAAGTTTCTCAGTCATGTGGAAAGTAGTGTCACATGGAAAGTGGCTCCGCACATATCTTAAATTTCCCGCTTTTCACTCTCTTTCCATTGCTTTTATATAGCTAATGCGCAGTGCACATTTTACTTTCACTTTTAAATTGGCGGCATTCAACGTCAATTGCTTGAATCCAATTCAAGCAACAGCAAAATACAACGTTAAACTCACTTAGCCTATAAATTAATCATGGAACTTTTATTAACAAAACGAATACAAATAGCTTACACCATGCTATATGCCTAATATAAAATAACAAATAACTTAGGCTAGGCCTACATAAAAGGAAAATAAATAAAAGAAATGTAGAACGTTTATTAGCAAAACGAATAAAAAATAAATTACACAAAGTAAAAATCAGCAAACACCGTAGAACCAAATAAATAAGTAACGAATGTTAAAAAAAAACAACAACAACAACTTCGAAATAACCATAGATAACGGCAAAAGTCAACAGGCTTTTTAAAATAAAAAACATTGCCAAACTTCCACCATCGTCTTGTCTAAAGCTAACATTGTGACAAACCGTCCAACGCAGATACACTGTAGCACGAGCAGGAAATTTAAATTTATTGCCGTTACATTTTAAAATGTCATGTTTTTATTTATTTCGTCTTTTATATTATTTGTTCTTTTTTATATTTGTCATGTAATTTTATAGCATTTGTTTTTGTTAAAACTAATTTTAAAATTGTAGTTATTTTAAAAGATGTATGTTTCCCACTATTTTAATTCCTGTGTAAATGCATTTATGCCGCTTCAGAACAGCATTAAACGGTCTGTGTAAATGCACATTTATGCCATATGTTGAACGCCATATTTCCTGGAATCGGTGTACAACGGGGTTTGAGATATGTTTTCTCTTGTTTGGTGAGTGTGTCAAAACTGTCAGCCCTATCAGCAGCAACATGTATATAAACCACGCAGTATTAAAGAGACAGCTCGCACAATGGGTCCAAGTAAATGTGATTAACATCAAAATAAATTCGCAAGAGCAAGTATATTGTTTTACGTTTATTTACATTAAAGGCAAAATAACTGAAATAATAAGAGCACAAGTATAAATCTGGGACTTCTGTCTGTCTAAATATCATGTACACTAAAAAAACAATTTGTTGAGTCAACTTAAAATAATTTGTAACCTGGCTGCCTTAAAATTTTAAGTTCAGTCAACTCAAAGGTTTATTCAGCTTGAAATGTTAAATTATACTAAGTGACAACTTAGATATTTGAGTTGAATCAACTTAAAATTTTAAGGCAGCTGGGTTACTTACCCATCTGTTAAGTTTAGCAAACACAGATAAGTTGTTACTTAGTACAACTTAACATTTCAAGTTGACTAAACTTATTTTAGTTGACTGAACTTAAAATGTTAAGGCAGCAGGGTAACAAATTATTTTAAGCTGACTCAACAAATTGTGTTTTTTATTTTTTACAGTGTAGTAGTAGTAACAAAAGTGATTAGCAATAATGATAAGCTTAATACTCACAATAAAAATAATAAAGTCATATAGATGATAACACAGTCTTGGAGGTAAGAAGTGGATTATCCTTCACCTGAAGTGTGAGGCAAATTTTGGATCACAATAATTAGGAACAGTTTCCACAAATCCCTTCACTCGATTGGGATGTTCTCTTTTATTCTGGACGGCAAGGGCAGTGACTGTAACACTGAGTGTATTTTGCAGTATTAAACACATATTTATACCGATTTCATCAGGCTCCGAAAATTCTTCAAAAAGAACACAAAGTATGGCCTACTCAGCTGCAATACTTGCAACTCTTGCGTCATCAGAACAGGGTGTTCAGCACACCACCGTTTCCATTTAAAAAATGCTTTGCATTGTTTTGTCGGGGCTGAACGCAGCCCTGGCTTATCCTCTGCCTGCTCTGCCTTGATCTCCATCTCCACCAGCTCAGCCTTGGTCTTTTACTCTGCCATGCCACGCTGGTGTTCTGCTGCCCCACTGGCATTTCCCTAGTATAGCCCCGCCCTTCTGGCACCTTTCTATTGTTCCCCTGCTCTGCTGCATCCTTTTCCCTTCGTTGCCTTCCTAAAGGGGCACAGCCTGTTCCACCTGGACCGGGCCTGCTGTGATCTTCTGCAATGCCATCTTGTTGCACTGTCAGCACTGTTGTGGTTTTACCATTTTCTCATCCACCTCTACTAGCCCCACCTTGTTATTAAGCACTGCCGACTCCACCATGTTCACCTGATCCACCCTGGAACTCCCCATCTCCACCAGCTCTATCTTTGTCTCCTGCTCTGCCTTAGTCTCCATTTTCACCAGCTCAGCCTTGGTTCTCTTCACTCTTCGGCACCTCCCTGGTTTTCTCTGCCCCTCCAGGAACTCCCTGGTAGCCCCTTGCTTTTCCAGGACCTCTGAGGATCTCCAGAACCAGTTGCACTTCACGTTTCCAAATTCACCCTGGTGTTTCTAGTGTTAATCGTCTGTGCCCTCAATCTCTGCTGGCACAGCTTTGGTCCCCTGCTGGTGACACCCTGGTGTTCGTCTGCTCTGCTTGTGCATCCCTGGTGTACTCTTGCCCTTCCAGCACCTTTCCCTTCATTCCCTCTCTAAAGGGGCCACAGCCTGTCCCACCTAGACTGACCCTGCTATGATCTCCTGCACTGCCAGTACCACTGTGATGGTCTCATCTACCCCTATCAGCCCCGCCTTGGTCCTCAGGGCTGCCAGCTACACCATGGTCACCTGATCCCCCATGGAAATCTCCATCTCCACCAGCTCCATCTTGGTTTGTTTAAATAAATAGCTCACGCGCACACACACACGCACACACACACAAAATCTTATTCTAAACTTTTGACTGTATGTTCAATTACCTGTGAAAAGACATACAAGTAGTGTCAGTGTTCACTGTAATGCTTTAATGTCTGAAAAGAGAGAGTGTAAGGTCTGGAGGGCTTCAGATGAATGAGATGGCTGGAAGTAGTGAGAGAAACTCCTGGGAAACAAGTACACAACATCAACCCTGTGAGAGTGGAACACATTTAGCTGGTGTGTGAACAAGACCTTGTTTATTGGGAGATTTTATTAAGCTGAGCTGTTCTGAATGGGAGACACTTGATTGTAGAGTTCTTATGACAGTTAATCAGATAAAGGGTGGCCATACGTGCCATTTTTACTGGACACGTCCTTTCCAGGGTTTCTATATTTAGCTTTGTTTCCTGTTTTCATATTTCCTGAAGGTAATGATCGAAAAGTAGTTTGACCAGTAGCGTGCAGGCATTGTACATAATCGACCAATCGTGGCACGTGAGAAGGTGGGATCTACAGAGAACGGTCAAAGCGATGCAAATACATATACATATTAGATGTGTTCGTTCATTCATTCGACAGGCCGATCATTGTATGACATCAAAGTACTGCGAGAGTGATGCGATTCAAAAGCACAAGGAGCTGTCTGCTCTCTATAGCGCTCATGGATTTCATACAGCAATCAGTCGGTGCAGCGCAAACAGCTAAATCCTGATTATTTTTTTGGCAATATACAAATCCTGGCCAGGGCGTGTCCTGTAAAAATGGCACATATGGTTACCCTACAGTAAGAGCTTCTCTTTCTATAAGAGAATATATAGGCCCTTTTTTTATGCATGTATCAGCTTCTCTGCAAGACACTTCTGTCAGTCTTAATGTGTAATTTGGTGTACGTTGATAGTACATGATAGGAATGAGTTAGGAAGGTGCTAGATAGAGAAAGGAGGTAGAAAGCAAGTGGAGGTATTTAAAGTCTCCTCACTGTGTTATACTTCCTCTAAAGTGCATGGTGTCAGTGGCAGCTTTTCAACAAGATGGATAACAACACTATGGCCAGGCTTTTATCGGCCTCCCAGGAGCTAAACACAAAAGATACTAGCCATTACACGGACAACCAGAAGGTGCACAGGGATGTATGCATTTATCTAGGGTTGCTGGCAAATGAAAGTGCTGGCTGTGTTTTTGTCTAAAAAGATAGTTGCTTTGTGAACAGAAATGTGTTGTACAAACATACACTTGAGCAGAGAGCCAGACCATGTGATACTGATGACAAACCAGGCTTCAAAAAGAGCCCCAACAGAAAGCATATTCTCACTGAATCATTCACTATCCCCTGTATAGAAAAGAGTAAATGTGTATAAGCCACCAATTTGAAAATCAGCTTTTGCATTTGCATTTAACAAAGCATTTGACTTGACAGAGAATTTGAAGTGCAGAATTATGTCATCAGGAATGTTCTGTATTGGTTAATCTGTATAATCAATATGCAAATTATAAAATGCATTTTTTTTTTAATTGTTTAGGATCACACTAGCTTATAGGCTAACATATTAATGCAATAGCTACTAAAGCTACTCTTCACTTCTGCTCTAGCTTGTGTATTACTCCAGCTTATGGCACAGTTTTAAACATGTAACAACAGATTTTTATAGTTTAAAATCATTTTGCTGCACACATGGTGTCAAGACAATCTTTTGATAAAGCGGTTTGGTTCATGAAAAATCATGATCAAAAACAGATTGAGCACACTGAGCTCACTCATGTCCAACATGAACAACTTATGTGCTATAAATCTTGCAACAATAATAATTCCACCTGCCTCCTTGTTTATAATGAGAGTAATTAGCAAATTTCAGTGTACTGAATTAGTTTGCAAGTTAACGCATATGATTGATATATTCATGCAAGATTCATCTTTCAACATCAGTACTGAAAGTATTGATAATATTAAGATAAATCTGCCCATCTCTAACAAAAGGAAGATTCTTGTGTTGTTTCTTAGAGAAAGCTCTTTGATAATGGGTTTGACTAAGCTAAAGTAGAGGCAGCTGTCCAGATTCCTGTGGAGATGTATATAATCATCCTATGATGTCTATAATTATATCTTGGATGTTGGATGTCAAAAAACAGAAGTGGCCGAGAGGACAGCGAGTAGTGACAAGACACATTTATTTTTTCTTTTTTTTTTTTGCTTTTTTTTTGCTTTTAAAAAGGGGTCAAACAGAAGAAACATAATCTATCTTTTTTCATTTGAGATATAGTATGTGTTCATTGTACTGTACATTTCAGAAGTCAAAGTTCCTGCCCATCTAAAAACTAAAAACAGCTAAGCCTGTGCAGCTCTGTGACGTCACACACAAGAATGCATTCAGCATGACCGCCCACATTTATACAGAAGTGACACCTATTGCGTGATCAGAAACTTGGCCAACCCAGTCAGGGTGAGGTAATATAGAGAAAACTGAAGAGGCGAAAGGAATGCTAATGATTTCAGTAAAATGTGGCTTCTCAAAGTTTCGCTAGCCTTGTGCTGCTCCTGGCTGGCTGGCTCCTCGGCAGTTCCCAAAACTCTTAGAGGAGTGGACAATTTTATAAAGGATTTTAAAGCATTATTATCTTTATTACTAATGCATTATTATTCATTTATTATTATTAAAAATGGATTATTATTCATTAATCATGATTAAAAATTGATTATTACTCATTGATCATTAGAAACAACAAATTATTACTCATTTATCCTTACTGAAAACTCATTACTACTCATTTACCAATAAATTATTACTCATTTATTATAAGAATTGAAGCATTAAAACTCATTTATTCTTATAAATGACATATTATTACTCAACAGAACTGGGTAGTAACATATTGTAATCTATGTTGTTGTGATATGTAGTCTATATTATGTAATCAGAAACCAATTAGATCATGTATGAAACAAATAATTACAAATGTAAGGCATGTAATCTAATTGTTATCTTTAGATTTATTAATGTTTTTTTTTCATGCAATGCAAGGGATTTTTTTTTTGTCAGCGAAACACCTTTGACATGAAAAATTAGCTTAAAATATCTCTGGGGAAATTAGCATGGTCACATTCGTTAAACAATAATTTTAGTCTTAAAGTGTTTAAATTAGTTTCATTTTACATTTATGTGACTGAATTAATTATTAAGCCCAGGAATGTTCAATGCTTTTTATGATGTTGATATAATAAAAACTGAATATATATAGATATATATATATATATATATTTATCAATATGGTACATTTAATGATAAATTTTATTAAAAAGTAATATAAAAGTAATCTAAATACATAAACTACAATTAGTGACCTAGATTATGTTACTGTAACGAAGCGGACAGACTCAGGAGGTGAGAATAACAACGTAAGTTTATTCAACAGTATAAGTAAACAAAAAACGGAGAGCAAACCTAAATTCTTCCGGAACTGGGTAATATAAACAAACTAAAGAGTCCTTTGGATGATATCTTGAAGGAGCACAAACTGGAGGGGAACAGACGGATGAACGCAGCCACACACCACTTGCACACACAGAGACGAAGGAGAGGAATCACAGGAGCTGGAGACAACACGGAGAATCACGGAGCCTTCTGTATGAAAACAGGTAAGGAGAAAGGAAAGTAGAAGTTCAGTAACAATAGCAAGAGTCCACATTCGTAGAACGAGCTCGGACAGTGAGTGAACAGTGGTGTGTGGTTTTATAGTGCTCTGTGAGTGGTGCTGGGATCAGGAACAGGTGATGCTGACAGGTGTGTTGAATCAATACTCCGGTGATTGTGATCGTTGCGTGTCTGTGATGGTGGAGCCTGGTGCGGATGTTACATTACCCCCCCCTCCAGGCCCCCCTCCCGAGGCTGGACCTCTTCGACGCCGTGGTGGCCGACCCCTGCCTCGGGGTGCAGGACGCTCAGGGTGAGCCGTGTGGAATTCTTGAAGTAACATGTCATCTAGTACGTCCTCCCTGGGTACCCAAGACCTTTCCTCTGGGCCATATCCTTCCCAGTCTAGGAGATATTGCAGCTGGCCACCACGACGTCGGGAATCCAAGATTTCTTTGACCTTGTAGATAGTCCCTTCTTCGACGACCATGGGAGGAGGGGGTTCTTCTTCACCAGGCTCTGTGGGGGGGACAAGAGGATCATAACAGGGTTTTAACAGTGATACATGGAAGGTGGGGTGAATTCTGTAGTGAGAAGGTAACTGAAGACGGTAGGTAACCGGATTGATCTGCTCCACGATGTTGAAGGGACCAACAAATCTGGGACTCAGTTTTTTACAGGGCAGGCGTAGTCGCAGATCCCGGGTGGATAACCATACCTTCTGTCCAATCTGGTAGGTTGGGGCGTTAGATCTGCGGGTGTCGGCATTGGTCTGATGCCTACGCACTGCCCTCTGGAGATGTTGGTGAGCTTCGTCCCAAACCCTCTCGCTCTCCCGGAACCAGTAGTCGACGGCAGGAACATCCGAGGGTTCTCCTGACCACGGGAAGAGAGGGGGCTGGTAACCGAGCATGCACTGAAATGGAGTGAGTCCAGTGGTAGTTTGCCGCAGAGAATTCTGTGCATACTCGGCCCAGCCCAAATACTGGTTCCAGGTGTCCTGATGGCCGTGGCAGAAGGTACGGAGGAACCGCCCCACTTCCTGGATCTTCCTTTCAGTCTGTCCATTCGTCTGCGGATGATAACCCGAAGACAGACTGACAGTCACACCTAGGAGCCTGAAGAATGCCCGCCATACCCTGGAGATAAACTGTGGCCCTCTGTCGGACACAATATCCTCCGGTAGTCCATAGGTTCTGAATACTTGGTTGAAAAGTACTTGTGCGGTTTCCCAGGCAGTGGGCAGACCTTTCAAGGGAACAAGACGGCAGAACTTAGAGAATCGGTCAATTATAACCAGGACACAAGTGTTACCTTCAGAGGCGGGCAAATCGGTGATGAAGTCTACTCCTAGGTGTGACCAGGGGCGGTTAGGTGTCGGGAGAGGTAGTAATTTTCCTACAGGCAGATGTCTTGGTGTCCTGGACATGGCGCATTCCCGACACCCCCTCACGTACCGCTGCACATCTCTTTCCATGCGGGGCCACCAGAACTGATCTTTCAGGAGCGAAAGGGTTCTGTTGGTCCCTGGATGCCCCGTGCCCAGTGACGTGTGAGTTGTATGAATAAGTGGAATGCGTTCAACCTCAGGTACGAAACGGAGACGAGGTGGACAACCCGGCGGAGGCGCGGGAGCAGGGTCAGCTGCAGCTGGAGGGGTCACCCATTGAATGGGACAGACGAACATGTGCTGAGGAAGGATGGATTCGGTGGGTTCAGGTTCTTCGTCCGGACCATGGATTCGAGAGAGAGCGTCAGCACGTACATTTTTGGATCCAGGTCTATAGGAGATGGAAAACTGGAAGCGGGTAAAGAACAAGGCCCATCTGGCCTGACGGGGGTTAAGTCTCTTAGCATCACATAGGTATTGCAAATTTTTGTGATCGGTAAGTACCTGAAACTGATGAATTGACCCCTCCAGCCAATGTCTCCATTCCTCCAAGGCGAGTTTGATGCCAAGAAGTTCCCTGTTGCCGATGTCGTAGTTTTTCTCCGCCGGGTTGAATTTCTTGGAGAAGTAGGCACACGGCTTGAGTTGTGGTGGATCCCCCTGCTGCTGGGACAGGATGGCTCCAACTCCTGCCGTAGAGGCATCCACCTCCACGACAAACGGTCTTTTAGGATCAGGATGAACAAGGATTGGTGCTGAGGTGAAAGCTTTCTTCAATCTTTCGAAGGCATGAGTAGCTTCTGGTGTCCAAGTTAGGGTTCGGGGTTTTCCTTTAAGGAGAGAGGTTAGAGGACTGGCTAGGATGCTAAAATTGTCAATGAACCTACGGTAAAAGTTGGAGAACCCTAAGAATCGTTGAAGCTCCTTGACTGTGCTGGGAGCTGGCCAATTCACGATGGCTTCAACTTTGGAATTATCCATGCTTACTCCTGAAGCGTCTATGTGATACCCTAAGAATTGGGTGTGTGACTGATGGAATGTGCACTTCTCAGCCTTTAAAAACAAATGGAATTCCCTGAGCTTGGAAAGAACCTTCCTCACATGAAGCCGGTGCTCCTGGAGACTAGGAGAGTAGATTAAAATGTCATCAATGTAAATTACTAAAAATTTGTCTAGGTACTCACGAAAGATCTCGTGCATGAAGTCCTGAAATACGCTTGGAGCGTTAGCAAGCCCATACGGCATGACGAGATATTCGTAGTGCCCAGTGGGAGTGAGGAAGGCCGTTTTCCACTCGTCTCCTTGTCTTATCCTGACGAGATTGTATGCGCTTCTCAGGTCGAGTTTGGTGAACACCTTAGCACCCCTCAGTTTCTCCAAGGCAGCAGGAACTAGAGGCAGAGGCTACTTAAAGGGTATGGTTACCTTATTTAAAGCTCTGTAGTCGATACAAGGACGGAGTCCGCCGTCTTTCTTGGCGACGAAAAAGAAACTTGAAGCAGCAGGGGAAGTTGACGGTCGAATATAGCCGTGTGCCAGTGCCTCCTTGATATATTCTTCCATAGCTCTGGTTTCTGGGATAGATAATGGGTAGATCCTTCCTTTGGGCACTAGGGCATCCGGGAGCAGATCAATGGCACAGTCCCATGGGCGATGTGGCGGCAGACCGGCTGCTCTCCTGGGGCAAAAGACGTCCTGGAAGTCAGAGTACTCTGTAGGGATTACAATAGACTGTTTCTCAATGGGACTTTCTATGGAAGTAGTACATACTTGGAGTCGACGTACTGGTTGGAGTGGTAAGTTGGGGAAACACTCGGGCCAGCATTGTGAACCCCACTTGAGGATTTCTCCGGTACCCCAGGAGAGGATGGGTTCGTGCCTGGCCAGCCACGGACGCCCTAATACAAGATCCATCTTGGAGCCCTCCAGTACCAGAAATGACATCTCTTCCTTGTGAAAGAGTCCCACCCATACTCCTACCGGCCCTGTACGGCGTCTCACTTCCCGTTCAGATAGTGGTTTGCCCGTAATGGATTGCACTTGATAAATCAACTCTGTGGGGAAGGTCTTAATCCTCAGACGCCGTGCCAGGTGCCCGGCGATAAAGTTGCCAGCAGAGCCTGAATCAATTAAAGCGGTCACAGAAATAGACACATCGTTGGCAGTAAGGGTGACAGGAGTTGAAAATGGTTGCATATTTTCACTCATAGGCAGAATTGTACTCACCACTGGTCTTGGTGGACGAAGAGGACAATCCTTTAACAGGTGAGTAGATTGTCCACAGTATAAACAAAGCCCTTTGGCGAATCGATGTTGGCGCTCTTGCGGAGTAAGCCGTCGTCGATTTATTTCCATGGGCTCAGGAGAGGTAACTGGAGGGCTCAGAGGCTCTGGCGGACGGGGGGTATTCGTTGCAGTGCCAGAGGAACACAGGTTATAAGATGCAACTCGGGCGGAACAGCGGAGAGACAGCTGAATGAATCGTTCCAGACCGATCGAGTCATCATAGGGAGCCAGCATGAGACGTAAGTGTGGTTCTAATCCTTGTCGAAATGTAGTTACGAGAGCCTTCTCGTTCCACCCGCTGGCGGCCGCCAGAGTTCGGAACCTGATGGTATATTCCTGAACAGAAAGATCATTTTGGCGAAAGTTGTATAGTTCCTCACCAGCGGATGATTCGTGATCCGTGCGTCCAAAGACTTCCATGAAATGTCGAGCGAATGCTGAGTATGAGCTGACTGCTGGTCCCGCCTGACTCCAAATCGACTCTGCCCATCTTAAAGCAGATCCTGTGAGGCATGAAATGACATAACCTATTTTAGCACTGTCAGAACTGTACACATTCGGGTAGGTAGCAAAAGTGATCGAACATTGCAACAGGAATCCTTTGCAATCCCCCGCCGCGCCAGAGAAGGGCGTCGATCGCACCATGGGACAAACCACCGCGGGAGATGAAGCAGAGTTGTTTACTTCCGGGTTTGAAGCATGGGCTTGTGGAGGCGTGACTGCCGGTGGTGGTGGTGGCTGGTGATGTGTAGAAAGTAATGTACGCCGAAGGACATCAACGAGCTCCTGAAACGGATCCTCCGAACTCATACTGTTGAAACTGTTTTGGTCCGAGCTTCTGTAACGAAGCGGACAGACTCAGGAGGTGAGAATAACAACGTAAGTTTATTCAACAGTATAAGTAAACAAAAAACGGAGAGCAAACCTAAATTCTTCCGGAACTGGGTAATATAAACAAACTAAAGAGTCCTTTGGATGATATCTTGAAGGAGCACAAACTGGAGGGGAACAGACGGATGAACGCAGCCACACACCACTTGCACACACAGAGACGAAGGAGAGGAATCACAGGAGCTGGAGACAACACGGAGAATCACGGAGCCTTCTGTATGAAAACAGGTAAGGAGAAAGGAAAGTAGAAGTTCAGTAACAATAGCAAGAGTCCACATTCGTAGAACGAGCTCGGACAGTGAGTGAACAGTGGTGTGTGGTTTTATAGTGCTCTGTGAGTGGTGCTGGGATCAGGAACAGGTGATGCTGACAGGTGTGTTGAATCAATACTCCGGTGATTGTGATCGTTGCGTGTCTGTGATGGTGGAGCCTGGTGCGGATGTTACAGTTACTAACTACAGTTTTCATTATGTAATCTGCAATCAGTAACTGACTACAATTTGTAAGTATTCTATCCAGCTCTGTTACATATATAAATAAAGCATAACTACCAATTTATCATTATAAATACTAATACTTTACATCTGTCACCTGTAGAAACCAACAGCAAAATGGTCTTTGTTCATCAGTTTATGTGATGTTACTGGAGGAAGAGATATAAAGTGCTTCATGTTCCCCTTCAGGAACTCGAGCCGCGTCAAAACGCTATGGGGACGCCTTCAGCGTGACCGCACTCTGAATCACATGTGTAATCAGTCCAATGAGAGAGAGAGACGTCATAGGCGGGTGATGTCAACAACCAGGGAGCTATAAATACACGTGCGTTGGAAACCGGCGTCAGCTTCTGTCTTTCAGCAGCGCTCTGTGTGTGTCTTGATTGTGCTCGTTTTTTGTGCCAGTTTGCGCAGCTTTTTTTTTTGGAGCACAACGTCCAAGAAGTTAGAGAAAACTAGGCATTTAGACAAGCCATGTTTTAGAGCGTCTGCATGGTTTGTTTGGGAGCGGAGCACGCGGCGTTGGCTCTCGAGGGGGCCGACTGCCCGCACTGCGAGCGTCTTCCTCTGCGTACGCTCCGCTCCCGGAAGGCTCTCTTTGAGCCTTCACCAGCGTTCCTCGCGGCTCTGGTCCCGCTTCCTCCGAGGCGGAGCGGCGGCTGCACTCGTGGGGTTCGCAATTGGATTTGCTGGAGGGTATGGAGACAGGCGATCCCCTATCTCCTGCCTCACCCAGCAGATCCGTCGCCCGTTCCGCAGGTTCGGAAGCCCACTCTGCAGTTTCTTTCCCCCGGGGGACGGGCTCGACGCTCCAATTATCTTCCTCCGAGGAGGTTGATATGGAGAGCGTCGAAGAAGCGCCTTTTTCTCTGCAATATGAGGAGCTGCTGGAGGTGGTGACTCGTGCGGTAGCTAAGTTAAAAATCGATTGGCCCACCAAGTCACAAACCGAACCGCAGAAGAGTAAGTTGGATGAGAGATTTCTGTGGTCTCTGCCACCTTCAGCCCGCCGGAGCCTTCCTTTCCTCCTCGGTGTGGAGATCGTGGAGCACTCCATTCTCAGCCTGCTTGTTCATCCCCGCTTCATATAACTACGGCAACGTTGCGGGGTTGGACGAGCGTGGCTACAGAGCGATGCCGCAGGTGGAACAGACGCTTGCCAGCTATCTGTCCCCCAGCTCGGCATCGTCTCTGAAGGCTCCGGCCCTGCCTTCCAAGCTGCTGCGAGTCACCTCAGCGCTGGTTGGCAAGGGGTATACGGCGGCGGGTCAAGCCGGTGCGTGTCTGCACACTATGTCTGTCCTTCAGGCGTACCAGGCTGACCTGCTAAAAGAGCTGGATGAGGGTGAAGAGATTAAAGATAGTGACATCTCGGAGCTGAGGAGGACCGCTGATCTTTCTCTCCACGCCACTAAGGAGACAGCCCGCGCTATTGGGCAGTCTATGGCAGCCCTTGTGGCCGCGGAGAGACATCTTTGGTTGACCCTGTCCGATATGAAGGAAAAGGACAGGGTCTTCCTTCTGGACGCCCCGCTTTCGCCTTCTGGTCTGTTCGGCGACTCTGTCAACTCGGTCGTCGACAGATACCAGGAGGCCAGTAAGCAAGCGGCGGCGTTCCAGCGGTTCCTCCCACTCCGCCATCCAGCTCATGGGGCTGCTGGGCGGGAGCAGCCTCGGCCGTCTACCAGCTCCTCATACAGAGAGGCGCAAAAACGCCGACTCTAAGTCGGGGACTTCTAAGTTGAGGCCTGACCTGAGGGTCATGCTGCAGGCTAAGAAGTCCTCGACAAAGCGGTCCTGACAATTCAGGACCGCTGAGGGCAGCCCCATCTGGGGAGAGGCGGGGTGCTCCGCATCCTTCGGTGTCCGCCTTTCCCCTGTGCCCTCAGGAGACCATCCTGCTAACCCTGCCAGTGCTTCAGGGCGCGGTGGTCTCCAGCAAGCATCCGCCTCGGTTTCTTCCGCCCGGAAACGTAGCGGAGCCGAGGAGCTCGCCACCCCCGAGGGGGTCTCTGGGGCCGCTAGTTCAGGTGCTTCCTGCCGGGAAACCGTTACAGGACACCATCCTAGCAGCTCAAACAACACCAGAGGCCAGTCTCGAGAGACTGGTTCCCTTAGTAGATCATTTGGCAGCGTGGAAACTACTGCCCAATGTGTCTGCTTGGGTCCTGCACACTGTAGAAAGAGGTTATCGCATTCAGTTCAGCGCACCTCCTCTGCCGTTCAACGGGGTCTCTCCCACTCTGGTGGGCCCCAAGCAGGGTCTGGTAATGGAACAGGAAGTAGCCACTCTCTTGAGGAAGGAGGCCATCGAGGTGGTTCCCACCTCACGGTTCTACAGCCGGTACTTCATTGTTCCGAAGAAGGGTGGGGGCTTACGTCCCATTTTAGATCTACGCGTGTTGAACCGCTCAGTCATGAAGCTGAAGTTCAAAATGCTTACAGTCAAGCAGGTTGTGTCACAGATCAGGTCCGAGAACTGGTTTGTGATGATAGATCTAAAGGACGCGTATTTTCACATCTCCATCCTTCCTCAGCACAGGAAGTTCCTGAGGTTTGCTTTCAGGGGCGAAGCATACCAGTATCGTGTTCTTCCGTTCGGCCTAGCACTCTCCCCCTGCACTTTCACGAAGTGTGTGGCTCTGGCTCCTCTACAACTCCAGGGCATCCGCATACTCAATTATATCGACGACTGGCTGATCTTGGCTCAGTCGGAGCAGTTAGCGGCTCAGCATCAAGATGTTGTGCTCGCTCACATGAAAGAGTTGGGGTTGAGACTGAACGCCAAGAAAAGTGTACTTTCTCCATCACAGAGGACCACTTATCTAGGTGTGGTGTGGGATTCGACCACGATGCAGGCACATCTGTCTCCTGCTCGGATCGAGTCGATCCTCACCGCAGTCGCAAGAGTGAAAGTGGGCCGGTCACTCACTGTAAAAGCAGTTCCAGCGACTGCTGGGTCTGATGGCAGCTGCGTCCAACGTGATACCTTTTGGCCTGCTGTACATGAGACCCCTACAGTGGTGGCTCAAGACCAGGGGGTTCTCCCCGAGGGGGAATCCACTCCGCATGATCAAGGTGACGCGGCGATGCCTACGTGCCTTAGACATGTGGAGGAAACCCTGGTTCTTGTCTCAGGGCCCGGTGCTGGGAGCTCCTTGTCGCCGCGTAACGCTAGCGACGGATGCGTCTCTCACCGGTTGGGGAGCGGTCATGAACGGCCACCCTGCCCGCGGTCTGTGGAGCGGTCACCAACTCACGTGGCACATAAATTGCCTGGAGATGTTGGCCGTGTTTCTAGCTCTGAAACATTTCCGCACCGACAACACAGCGGTAGTCTCTTACATCTCTTACATCTTATATCAACCACCAGGGAGGTCTGCATTCGCGCCCCTTGTACAACTTGGGAGCATACATCCTGTCGAGGCAGGGGCCGAGGCCCGGGGAATGGATGCTTCACCCCGAGGTGGTGAAGCAGATATGGAGAGTGTTTGGTCAAGCCCAAGTGGATCTCTTTGCCACGAGGGAGAACACGCAATGTTCCCTCTGGTACTCTCTAGTTCATCCAGCTCCCCTGGGGCTGGATGCCATGGTGCAGACGTGGCCGAGGCTTCATCTGTACACGTTTCCCCCGATCGCTCTGCTCCCGGGAGTTCTAGAGAGAGTGGGGTGTCCCTCCTTCTAGTAGCCCCATTCTGGCCGGGCCGAGTATGGTTCTCGGACCTGGTTTCCCTCCTCGACGGCTCTCCCTGGGAGATTCCCGTCAGGAGGGATCTACTCTCACAGGCGGGGGGTTCCATTCTTCACCCCCGCCCGGAGCTGTGGAAGCTTTGGGTGTGGCCTCTGAGGGGGCACACCTCTTAGCTTCCGGTCTCTCAACCGAGGTTGTTGAGACCATCCTCCAATCTAGAGCTCCCTCTACGAGGAAACTGTACGCCTTGAAGTGGAGGCTCTTCACTTCTTGGTGCGGACGCCACCAGCAACAGTTGGTTAACTGTTAACTGCCCAGTTGGTACAGTGCTGGAGTTCCTGCAGGATAGGCTTTCCGCAGCGTTAACCCACTCCACCTTGAAGGTCTACGTGGCGGCCATTGCGGCCTACCACGCCCCTCTTGGTGGTCTTTCCGTGGGTAAAAACCCCCTTGTTACGTTTCCTCCGCGGTGCACTGAGGCTGAGGCCTCCTGTACGGCCTCGTATTCCCTCATGGGACTTGTCGGTGGTGCTAGAGACTCTCTGTAGTCCTCCCTTTGAGCTTATTGAAGAAATCTCTGACCGTCATCTTACTAGTAAGACAGTCCTTTTAATTGCTATCACCTCTTTAAAGAGAGTAGGGGATCTTCAGGCCCTCTCAGTGGCCCCTTCTTTTCTGGACTTTGCGCCAGGTCTGGCAAAAGCCTTTTTGCACCCTCGTCCGGGTTATGTCCCTAAAGTCCCCTCCTCAGCACCACGGCCAGTCGCACTGCAGGCCTTCTGTCCTCCTCCCTGCCGGGAGCCCGACCAGCAGAAGCTAAATTGTATGTGTCCAGTTCGAGCTCTGGACGCATATGTCCACAGAGCTGCCGTGTGGAGAAAGTCAGACCAACTTTTTGTGTGTTACGGTCCGGCTAAGAGAGGCCTTCCGGCCACCAAACAAACTTTAAGTCGTTGGATTGTGGATGCCATTTCATGTGCATATGAGCCCTCTGGTCTCCCTCCTCCGTTAGGGGTCAAGGCTCACTCGACTCGAAGTATAGCTGCCTCCAAAGCCTTTCTCGAAGGTGTATCTCTTCAAGATATCTGTAACGCTGCGGGATGGTCCATGCCCCTTACTTTTGTCAGATTTTATGACCTGGACCTGCGAGTCTCTCCTGGCTCTTCTGTCCTTCGTCCTAGCTCTCTCTAGGCAGGGACTTGGATCCTGCTGGCGTGGGCATCTCGTTCCAATAGCGTTTCGACGCAGCTTGAGTTCCTGAAGGAGAACGTCTCAGGTTACGTATGTAACCCCGGTTCCCCGAGGGAACAAGACGTCGCGTCTCGAGGCCATGCTCCTGCATCCCTGAGCGCTGCTTCTCTTCCTGAAGCTGACGCCGGTTTCCGACGCACGTGTATTTATATCTTCCTGGTTGGTGACGTCACCCGCCCATGACGTCTCTCTCTCTCATTGGACTGATTACACACGTGATTCAGAGCGCGGTCACGCTGAAGGCGTCCCCATAGCGTTTCGACGCGGCGTCTCATTCCCTCAGGGAACCGGGGTTACATACGTAACCTGAGACGTTTTAATGCAAAATATCCGTTCTTTCTCGGATAGTCCGCAAGTGCTTGTTCAATGGCACTGGTAAAATCCACAAAGAAGCTGATGTTCTGGCAGTATTGGTGTATGGGCAACTATTTGGAGAGTTTATTTGGCTGCAGATTCATTTTGTTTTTTGATAAAAGAGTGATCAGTATCACAGTCTGCACTGTGGTATCTATGCATTATGTGGATGTTATTCAGTGCTGTTCTTGTTGTAACTGTAAAGTCAAGGTGAGGCCAAGGATGCTTCCAGGAAATTCTGTGACTTTATCCTGTGAACAAAAATTATTTACTGATATACCACTTCTTCTGTCAATTTTCATTCATTTTCCAAATGCTGCAGTGACCAATAGCTAGGAGTCATGGCCAGATCTGTGTGTTGATCTTACCGGGAGGACCAATAAGTCATTAATTTTTCATTGCAATTCCTACACCATGCTGCAGAGGTTCCTTTGGGTTCTCTTGAATGAACAGTGTTTATGAAAGAATCTGGTTTCTTAAACTCTCAATTGCTGACAGATGTCTTCCTGATGTTATTTACCTGTTTTTCGATCATCTTGACACATTGTCTTAAAATTCCAAAATTCTGAAAATGTTCCATGTGGAAATTGTTGTTTTATTTGCTTTTCTTCAAATGCCTGGTGCAACATTTCCAGTCCGCTTGTTGAGTTTTCCTCTAAACTCCAAACACCCTTTGAAGCAGGAAGACTTTTGCAATTCAGCACCTTGTTGGCCTATTTGTCTTACAAGGCAATAAGACTGTTTATCCATAGCTGGTGGTTTGATTCATGGCCACGTCATACCCCGTGACCTGCACCCCACATGGTCTATTCATGTATAATCACAGAATATGGGTCCCATGGTCAAATTATAGGTCCCAAATTGTGCTTTGCTTGCAAACATCCAGGCAAATGTACAATTCTGGAACTTGTGGTTTGTTTCTACTGCATGATCACCTGTGCTGTATACTTTGTGCATGACCTTGAGAGAACTGTAACACAGCTCTAGAGCTTGGATGAAAACTTAAGTTTTGAGCCTCAAAATGGACATTAAAATAATTCAGCTCATCCAGCAGATGTGCAGATGGCTGGTTGTATTTCTCTGATTTATGACTGCCTCAGGCCTCTGCTATGTAGTATGACCTAGAGTGTCGTTTGATTTTATGATGACATATTAAAGGTGATATGATTTTTTAATGTTAATATAATTTGTTCTATCCCAGCTGTTATACAGATACAGACACTATGTGTAAGTCATTCCTAGGTTGATTGCCCTGAAAAGTGTAAATATTTCTGGAAATAACCTTACATATAAGAGAAGTGGATTGTATTGAGGGTATTATTATAAACGTTTGTGAAATTACGTATAATATTTCTCTTGTTTTTTTTTTTTTTTTGGAAAATTCAGGGTATAGAATTAATTTCTAATCTCATCTCTAGTGTTAATTTTAAGTGTCTCTAGTGTTAATTTTAAGACATTTTTAATTTAGTCTTAGTCTTCGTCCCGTGTTATCATATTTAGTTA
Source organism: Labeo catla (assembly GCA_012976165.1). Taxonomy (NCBI): domain Eukaryota; kingdom Metazoa; phylum Chordata; class Actinopteri; order Cypriniformes; family Cyprinidae; genus Labeo; species Labeo catla. The sequence goes on from VONZ01000086.1 coordinate 779,167, forward strand.
ACCTTGAATGGAGATAAAATAATGCCATAAAGATTTGCATGTGAAGAGTAGGTGTTGTGCAAGTGTACATAAGACTGTACGCTAAATTAAATTTGCATGCGCAAGAGAAGCTTTGTAAAAGTGTAAATCGCGTTTCAAGCATAAGAAACAAACATTTGCAGCATTTTACTGTTATTTGTAAGTGTAATTCATGTATTGTGAAACTGCAGCTTCATGCTTTCGCAAAATAAATACGATCTGCATTCTTCCGACTTCCATTTCTCCGCGCTTACACTTTTGGCACGTTCTTTTCGCTAAAATACGGTCAAAAGCACTGCAAGCCTGCGAACAGTGATTTGCACACGAAAACAACAGTTTAAAGATCTGCAAAACAGATTGACTGCGTAGGACCAATCTGTATGTGTAAAAAACAAACTGTTGCAAATATCTAAATGACTTGTTGTGTATGTAGGGCACAAAGTTGCCGAAATAATCCGATACGTACAGCTCCGTCTTTCTTTTATCTGCGCTTACACTTTTGCCACGATTCTCTCACTCACTGAGTTTTGCAAGCGTGAGGGGGAGGGCGGGTCCACCACCTTTTTGTAGCCAATCAAATGAGACTCTCGCGGACTCCATTTACTCTTATCTGATTGGTTCAATAAACACATCACACGCCAAAACATTTATCTTCATTTAGTTCTCGCTGCCGCTTGCTTCCGGTGGAATGGTACTTTTAATGTAGACATACATTAAAAATAAAATCTAATAAAAACACGATATAAGTTGTGTACCAGGCTATACTGAATTTCGAGCTGTGTCCTTTTCCTCATCAACAGGCAATATATGATAGTTTACTGTAATATTGTAATTTTGATGATACTTGATACTAAAACTGCCACGGGGTATATTTTACCCGTGGCTGTTTTTTTAAATGTAGCCTACATAACAGACTTTGAATAAAACATTCAAGTCTCCCAGTCACTGACTTTTACTAAAATGGTGTAATTTACAATCCTCTAAAAATGGTTTAGATAAAAAAGATCAAAAAACGTGGCATTTATATTATGCCTATATTTTCGTGCTGTCATTATCTTGCTTATGTTTTAATTGTAACTACATTGCTAGGCAGCACCTTTTACTCACTAAATTAGCAGTTGAGATTCAAAAATAAAGTCAAAATTAGTAAAAGAAGGTGATTTATGGATGCTGAAGAGCATACATTAAATGCCATTTAGTCTGAGTCAGCATCTGACGGCTCATCTGACTGTGATCTCATATTTAGATGTTTCTTTATGAAAACAGTGGCATAATACACTGAAATAAAATGTTCTTTAGGCGTATAAAAACGGTAGTCGTGCTTGGGTAAAATTTACCCGCTGGAGGTTTTTAGGTGTACAGCGACCCCTGACGGTGCTAGTGTTAAACATGGCCTAGTATCTGCACTAGCAGCATAATTTGTAATTTATAATAACATGCATAATTTCACCTGTCTACTGATCAGGGACGACTCAAATTTTTTAACTAAAATTTGGTTCAATATAGTGAATATAATATTTATTTATTTATTTCACTTTAACATGTTATAATTTAAGGGGATTTTACAATTTTTTTTCAAAATCTTCAAAAATTTCAAAGTATACAATTGAGTGTTAAATACAATAAACAGAGACATGGTCTGGAAAATCGTCAAATTCAGATTTATGTAGCTTTATTGTTATAGTAAAAAGGTTTTATCAAAAGTATAGCACTCTGATACTATTGTTGAGCATTGTCACATATCATTTTGTAATGTTTAACATCAGCTATATATTAGGCTATATTATATGATATATGCATTTCAATGTAAAGCCAAACCAATCCAATAATGTTAACACCAGCTAACAATTCAGGATGAACACATGAGAGTCTAGCCTAATGGTACACAACTTATAAAGTATCATGTTTTAATTAAGTTGTTGTTTATTTATTTATTTTAATGTATATGTACATTAAAAGTACCATTCCACCGGAAGCAGCGAGAACTAAATGAAGAGAAATGTTTTGGCGTGTGATGTGTTTATTGAACCAATCAGATAAGAGTAAATGGAGTCCGCGAGAGTCTCATTTGATTGGCTACAAAAAGGTGGTGGACCCGCCCTCCCCCTCACGCTTGCAAAACTCAGTGAGTGAGCGCAGATAAAAGAAAGACGGAGCTGTACGTATCGGATTATTTCTACATACACAACAAGTCATTTAGACATTTGCAACAGTTTGTTTTTTACACATACAGATTGGTCCTACGCAGTCAATCTGTTTTGCAGATCTTTAAACTGTTGTTTTCGTGTGCAAATCACTGTTCACAGGCTTGCAGTGCTTTTGACCGTATTTTAGCGAAAAGAACGTGCCAAAAGTGTAAGCGCGGAGAAATGGAAGTCGGAAGAATGCAGATCGTAATTATTTTGCGAAAGCATGAAGCTGCAGTTTCACAATAAATGAATTACACTTACGAGTAACAGTAAAATGCTGCAAATCTTTTTTTCTTACGCTTGAAACGCGATTTACACTTTTACAAAGCTTCTCTTGTGCATGCAAATTTAATTTACGCTTACAGTCTTATGTACACTTGCACAACACGTACTCTTCACATGCAAATCTTTAAGGCATTATTTTATCTCCATAACCTTGTCCTGTTTTTGCTTAGTCAAGTTTTAGTTGACTAAATGTCATTAAGTCATTTTAGAGCATTTTAGTCAAGTTTTAGTCAATGAAATTTAAGTCACATTTTCATTATGCTGTATAATGGTTAAACAGATTTACCTTATCTATTGTACTGATTTACTATAGAGATAAAAGAGATTAAAAAAAATATTCTATCAGTGATAGCAAGTCTAACAATTCCAAATAGCAATAATGTTTCTATTAAAACAGCGGTTGAGTAAGTGCATTTATTTAGCAACCACAATCGCAAACGATATAGTTCAGATCTCACAACAGAACACAGACTGGCTGAATGACACTTTAATATAATGCTAAACATCGCACATGGATCTCGCTAAACGTCTCAGGTTACATATGTAACCATGTTTCCCTGAGAAGGAAACTGAAGTGACTGAACATGACTGAAGTGCCCTTGAGCAAGGCACTGAACCCCCAATTGCTCCCTGGGTGCTGAAGCAATGGCTGCCCACTGCTCCAGGTGTGTGTGTGCACTTCTCACTGCTCTGTGTGTGCACTTGTGATGGGTTAAATGCAGAGGACCAATTTTGACTATGGGTCACCATAGTTGACAATACGTTGTCACTTTCACTTTTCACTTGTTTTACATTGGCCGTTTCTCAAACGGAAGGCTGCATCCTCTGGAGTTCACATGTGCAGGCTGCATATGTCATCAAGCCTGGTTTATTTCAGTTAACTGAGCATTACATTCATGAGGCATAAGCATATTACAACAATTTACACTTCACTAAGAATAATGGTCAAATTTATAACTGTTAATATTATAAAGAAAGATCTTCTTTATGATGTATACAGCCTACAAATGCAACCTCTGGAGGATGCAGTCTTCCATTTGAGAAACGGCCAGTGTGTCCTCTAGTGGTCACTATGGGGAACACCGTCAGCATGACCGGTCTTTAAAGCATACATTTAAACACAACAATAATGTCATTACAGGCGCGACCAGGGTATAAAAGGGCAGAGAGAATAAGTCATCTGCTTCTTCATCTGAAGCTGACCTCAGGGTAGAGCTTGAATGCTTGGAATCAGAAACAACGAGATTCCTTTAAGGGGATATGGCCAAACATGTAGGATGATACAGCTAGACCTTAGCCTGTCACCCAGGGGGCTACCGCCAGCTCTGCATAAGCAACACCCTGCTTAGGAAAGGTATCACCAAGGATACATAAGTAGAGTGGGGCCCAAGGTGAAAACTGGGGACTGAGCCAACTCAGAGAAAGGGTGAGAGGCTGGCAGTGCGTAACCCATACCATACAGGATTTTAGAAAGATGCGCAGGATGCTTAGCATGCACACTTTCCATGATGTGGATTTTAGAAAATGCACAGAAGCTCAGCGTGTGTACTTACCATAACATGGATTTTAGAATCACCGTTGCTAAGTGGTCAACGAGGCTGTTTCTTAGACAGGCCTAGGAACCCTATGTGACTGTGACACGCTCAAGGGAGCAGTTACTTAGTTTAGCGGAAGCGGACAGGAGGGAGCAGCATGCTCATAGGTGATCCTCTGGAGTGAGGGGAGCACTGCTAAGTTTACCATTAGAGCAGCCTAACAGGAAGGCAGAAAGGCCTAAAAACCTGACGTAGCTGCTTAATGGAACTCTATGGAGTAGAGACCTTGACTCACAAAACGACAGGAGTACTCAACGCTTGGTTGGGAGCGGCGTGCTCATAGGTGACCCTCTATGGTGAGGGGAGCACTGCTAGCTTGACCAAAAAGCAGCCCACCAAGGAGGCAGAAAGTGGCCTAACAACCTGTCAAAACTGTTAACCAGAGCTCTAGAGAGCGGAGGCTCAACTCTCAGAATAGTAGAGGAACTCAGATGCTTAGTTTGGGAGCAGTGTGCTTATAGGTGACCCTCTATGGTGAGGGGAGCACTGCAAAGCTCAACTAAAGAGAGCAGCCTAATAGGGAGGTAGAGAGAGGCCTAACAACCTGAGATAGCTGCTCAATTGAGTTCCAAGGAGCAGAGGACACGGTGAGAGGGGACCTCATACGCTTAATTGGGAGCAGCATGCTCAAAGCAAACCCTCTAGGGTGAGGGGAGCACTGCTAGGCTCGACCAAAAAGGGGCAACTCACCAGGGAAGCAGCAAGGGGCAAAACTACCTGGTATTGCTGCTACGGAGCTCAAGGAGCAGAGGTCTTGACTCTTAGCAATGAAAGAAGAACCCAGCTCAACCAGAGCGACCGGTCAATAACCCAGTGGCAGAGTTCCTAGCTTTCAAGTAGAGAGGAGGACTCACATGATCTGCCTAGGGAGCGGTGAGATCATAAAAGACCCTCCCGCAGTGATGGGAGCACTGCCATGCTCAGGGAGCAGATTGGCCGCAGATGGGACATCATAAATGGGATCCAACTTAGAAGGGGATCACATGTTCCACAAGGCTCCCACCAAGGAGGCGACAGGGATGGGCCAAACAACTCAGTATAATTGCATATGGAATTTTCGGGAGCCACACTCCCGGCTTTCAGGTTGAGGTATGCCTTCATAGCTCATACTGGGGTGATACGCTCATAGCTATCCTTCATAGTGAGTGGAGCACTTCAAGCTCGACCAGCAGATAACATTAGACTAGAAAGGGCAGTCTAAGAGGGCCCGAAGAGAAAATGCCAACTGTTACAACTGAACATAGTCTGATGATCTCAGCCTCGATAGAGAGCATGGGTCCCATTTAACCAGGGTCGAAAGAACCTCTAGAAACAATGGGCTCTACTGACCCACTCATGCACAAGGAGCTACTGCTCCTCAGAGCCGGAGCACTCAGGAAGGGTCTCCACAGAGAAGTAAACATTTCATTTTACGTCAGGGTAAACAGTGTACTCAAGCCAACTTCATGGTGAGCCGATTCACTGCTTTAACCATAAGGACAGTGTGACAGGGAGGTCCAAGTGGGCCTAACCTCCTATCGAACTGTAGTGTGGAGTTATGGAGTGAAGCCACTCGATGCCTCAGCAAGAGGAGCTCTAATTCAGAGAATGTGCATAATGGTTGGGTGGATGACAAATCAAATCTCAAGTTCACGGATATGTTCTGAAGGCGAAGTCCAAAGGAACACTTGGGTCTGGACCGTCAGTAGCTAGTTCTGAGACATAGAAACTAACTAATGTTGTAAAACATTATAGGTCCAGGATGAGATTCTACAATTCCTGCAAGCGTAGGAGGCTCCTACCTAACCAGGTGGAGGGAATGGTGGTCTCAAGGAAATTAGGGAGAGAAAGATGAGAGCAGATGTAGATGTAGATGAGGTCCGAGGTGAGGTCCGAACAAAGACGTTGAGAACACCTCCCTCAGATCTTGCATACTACCCTTTGAAAACGCTTACAATGCACGCAGACTGCTAGGACATCACACGCTGAAGGCATTTCCATAGCGACCGCTAGAGGACACAGTTCGAAGTTACCTTGGAAGGGAACTCCAGTCTACTGCTTTGTCTGTTTTTCAGATCATCTTCGGCGCTTCCGCAGTGAAGAGTAAGCCCATGCGCATGGTGGCCAGACTGCAAAAAATAAGCAAAACACTGTGCAGAAATGGTATCCTTTTAACAGAGAAGCTCTGATTTGAAGTAGTAGAGATGTGTACAGTAGTCCACAATATTTTCTGTGTCCTTTTTTAAACAAAAATATAAAGAGGTTTTGGTAAAGTTTTTATTTTTTTAAATACATTTTAGTCTCGTCTTTTATCATCAATGATATTGCATGTTGTCAACGATATTTATATAGTCACAGTTATTGTTTATTGACCTTATATTGTCATTTCTTCATCGTCTTGTTTTAGTCCTGGGAAAAAAGCTTGTCAGTGAACATTTTTCATCATAGTTTTTGCTGACGAAATGAACACTACTCATCTTATTACAGGGTTAGTTAAGATATTCAGTGTTACTTGCCTGCGCTAAAGAGCACTGTCTGCTATACATTCACTTGTTAGTTACATTGGTGTTGGTAAATGGTTGCTAACATGTTCCGACCGATTGCTAAGCTTGCTTTCCTAAGAATGGCATTTAGATGAATACATTATATGGACAATACACTATAGGGACACACCTCTAAATAACTGAATAACTGTTTCAGTCAGACCCATTGCCACAGATGTATAAGATCAAGCACCTAGCCATGCAGTCTGCATTTATAAAAATATATTTGCATTTATAATTATATTTGTGAAAAATAAGTCGTTCTGAAGAGCTCAGTGAATTCAAGCATGCTACTGTCATAGGATGCCACCTTTGCAACAATGCAAGCTGCATGTAAGCCTCACATCAGCACAACGCCACTCGACTCTGGAGCAGTGTAAACCTGTTCTGTGGACTGACAAATCACATTAATCTTTTTGGCAGTCTGATGGTTGAGTCTAGATTTGGCAGATGCCAGGAGAATGTTTTCTGCATTGTGCCAGATGTAAAGTTTGGAAGAAGGGATAATGATCTTGAGCTGTTTTGCAGGGGCCAGGCTAGGCTTTACTTCCAGTGAAGGGAAATCTTTATGCTGACTATTACATAATGTTCTTTGAGGAGCATCACTAATAATGTTAATAAAGTTTTTTTTTCTTCACACAAAATAAATATAAATGCAGCAATATATATATATATATATATATTATTTTCAACCCTCATTCAACCCTCTGTCTGAAATGATTCATTTTAAGGGACAACTCGTTTAAAGCTTGTCAGTTATTGGCCCGTGTTATGATGTCAGTGAATAGGAAAAAGTATCAACACCCCCTTGCTATCGCACTGCACTGAGTAAGTGTTTTGAAAAAAAAAACAAAAAAAAAAAAACAATTTAAACTACATTTGTTATTATTATACAGCTGTCTGCCTCATCTTTCAACAAAAGTTTCTTTGTGAACTCAGAATTACACTGTGCCTTGTTTACAAAACTATCTGCATTCAAATGCACCGAACAAACATATAATACTTTGACATGACAGTGTCAACTCTTCATTGATGTCGTGCTCTGGAGGCAGTCAAATGCAAATATTACAGATCTCACAATATCAAAATGAGCTTTTAGGAGCTAGATTAAATGAATGGCTTAATGGCACAAAGACCTCTTATATGTCAAAGATCAATGCAAATTTTAATTTCTCATGTCATGGCCCCTTTGAGGTTAAAAGAAACTGAGCTTATAAAACACCTGCTGCAAAATTAAACTGGCCCTGGTTTGCAGTCAAGGAAATGTGACTCAAACTGTTGCAAGGCTAAGCTTTATTGCAGAACCTCAGCTGGCTAAAGAAGGACTGAGGGTGGAGGGCCACGGGGATGCTGTGTGGAGAATGCATGGAATGTCCATTGCTGTTTACTGCCTGGGACGTTTCACACATGCAGGTCAGGGGGCTGTCATCTGTCTTCCACTCTCTTACGCTCAGCTTCTCGTCCCCCCTCATTACACGAGGGTCAAGCTCAGAGGTGACCTAATTAAAAGCTCATTACATCACAGACAATATCCATTAGCATGCCAGGTCAAGCTGTTAATCCATTAGTGTTGCAGAGGCTGCTTGTCCAAGCCTCACATTTTAAAAGCCCCCCTCAACCCCTCCTTCCCAAAGTACACACTCGCTCACACAGAATCTCCACTTAACACTATCTGCATGCAAACAGAAGATGATTTCAGATGCACATGGTCAGGTGTCCTCAGCTAATCATTGTGTGAGGTTTAAGGATGGCCACAGGGTGCCCACATAGACAGCATTTTAAGGCATCATAGGGGGGATCTTCATATTAGTTAAATGTTCTTCACACGAAGTAAGGGTGATTCTGTGGGGAACTGTGTATTTCCTCAAATACACAAAAGTAACACAACATATAATACTAACTTAATTCCACCAATAATTAAAATCCAGAATAAAAACATAAAATACCAAATTCCACCCCCTTTCCCATATACTTGGTATCTTCCACTACCATAATGCATCACAGCAAAGGTATAAAAACACTAATAAAAGACCTTTTCAAGTCCTTTAACAAGGCAAAATGTTCACCTTGTATGCTAATGCTCTGTAACTTCATCATGTAAGTTTCCTATACAGCATGGGAATAATGGATTTCCCATACAGTCGTGACACCCAGGAACTGTGGTGTTGACTGCATTCATCAGGCCAAACTTATAAACATTGTTGTCAAATTTAGTTTATGCAAAATGAAAAAGCTCATAGAAGATAAAATAGCTAATGGGTCAGTCCAACTTGTTCAATGAAGGCTGCTTGACCATTTTTATTTCTCAAACCTGAAATGTTCTGACTGTCTGAACATTTAGCGATCTTGATTGTTACATTTGTACTTGCATCTAAGGAACAATAATTTGCTAAATGAATCTATATGTCTGTGTACCCTTTAATGAGCTTGAGATCAGTTTTGGAGCTCTGTGCAGTATACACTATAAACACCTGTATAACCAAAATCTATTGTGCGTCATGACACAAAAATGAGCACTGTGGTAAAACCAAGTAAAATGAAAACAAAACAAAACGTAACAAAAACTGTTCATTTTACAATAAAAGTAATTACAGGTAATCACTCAACAAACAAACAAAAAACAGGAAAATTAAAAATGCATTCAGCAACCAGCTTTATTAATTTTTAAACAACCTAACAGTGTGGATTTTGTGCATTACATAGTTTCTTCTCCTTCACATAGCCTGTCCCTTGAATCTCCTGTAGCGCCTATTGAAGTTTTGTTGAAACGACAACCCATGCACCTGCGAGCTGAATGCATGTATTTATCCGTTCACTGGGGACTGAGCCATACAGAAGCACTCTGCCATCTCTTTGAACCCGCTTCCCCTGGTGGCTTCCTAACTATACAGCACTCAATGCTTTGTAAGTGACTCCAGCAGTGGGGGCAGACTCAACAGAATAGAAAGTTAACCGGGGAGAAGAAATAGTAAAACAAACAAAAAGGATCTAAATGCCTTTGATGCACAAGGGGCACGCAGGGGGATCAAAGACCTTCACGATGACCTACAGCTTTTGTCTTCTAGACACTTCATTGAGCTCATTTCTGGACACCTATGTAAGGCACTACCACATTCAGCACAGGGAAGCTCGTTCCCCCTGTGGGACACTAGATTCCCACAAATTCCTCCAAAAACATCCACTGTCAACAGCCACTCATGGGCCTTCCTCTCCTGCACTGCTTTCAAGTAAAGAGTAGTGGCATCTGAATCTTCTAGCTGTCGGTTTCTGCACAAAGAAAGTGAGAGAGTCGTGGGGAGATTAATGGAGAGAAGATTAGCCCTAGTGTTGTACCTCCTTTAAAGAAACACAAACTGGGATTTATAAAGACCATAGGGCAATAAGACCAAAATCTTCATTCATATGGGTTTTCGAAAAATATCTTTTTTGCAGTTTGTAACGTAGCTATCCTTCAATGTAAACAGTCTGCAAAGTTATTAATCAAAAAAAGTGCATTATATATAAAGATATTGTCTCTCAAAAGAAAAGGCTGACTCAGAATCGCTTTAACGAGTAGTCATATTTTTGAATCTTCTGTCTGTTACCGGTCTACGTCACTCGGTAACACATTAGCATAATCCCCGCCTGCCTGCGAAATATTAACAGTCTGAGTAACACTTTATTTTCATAGTCCACTTTAGACATTCTACTAACAGTAAGTAACTTTGCAACTGCATGTCAACTATCATTAGAGTATTAGTAGACTGTCTGCTTAATATCTTCTAACACTCTTCTAAACTTTGCAAGTATATCTCAACTTATTTTACTAATCCTAAACCTAACCTAACAGTCTGCTCTGAGAATTAGTAGACATGTAGTTGCAAATTAATGAGAATTAGTGGACATATAGTTGCAAAGTTACTTATAGTTAGTAGAATGTCTAAAGTGGACTATCAAAATAAAGTGTAACCACAGTCTGACCTGCCCACAAACACTTCCGCTAGTTAGTGTTTACATAATTTTAAGAAGACACTGTGTTCTGCACTGTGAAAACAAGTTTGTTTTGTTTTCATTGTTGAAAGTTGATGGTGTGAAGAATCAGTGGTTAAAATTCATTTTTTTCCACGATACAATACAAAACCTTTTGTTGTGTGCTCGTCATTTTACTAAGGACTACTTCTCTAATCTTGGCTTTTATCTTTCTTTGGCTTCTATTTTCTTTATTTGGACCAACAAGCATCTCCGAACCACAACCTTTAAGTATGATTAATACATTATGCGTACATTTTCGATTGAGTGCTCAAAATATCTAGTTCCCTTTTGAGGGAACATCAAACTGCATCCACTAGCCCCAGAGGGGCTTCATGAAAGCTAGATTAGCCCTCTCCTGTGTCAGAGCTTATATCGCTGAGGCATAAAGCAACTTCACTTTCTATTTCCACTCTGCCCTCACGGTTAAACAGTGAATTGCCACTCTGAGGAGTCGGCTAGAGCTCACTGTCCTTCTGGAGGTTTTTGAGTGAGAGGTGTTTCGGAAGAATTCCTGAGACTGGCTCTCAGGAGCAGGAGCTCTTTAAGTATTGGAGCTATGTGGTCTAGTGCCACTGTTGGTTGCCCTGAGAAGGCTCCCCTCCCTGGGAGGGCTAGCCTAGGTGCCCAAGGCTGAAGGCGCAGGTGCACGTTATATCACATGAGTTGTTTAAACTCATGTCTGTAGGAACGATTTGATCTCCCTTAAAGCTAGATCTAGTTCTGATACCCTCTTCTGGGTACTCATCTCAGGATATGGCAGTGCTTCCCTCGCTAAGGCAGGGTCTTTTGAAGCACGCTGTCCTTGGGCATCCTGCCCAATTGCTGTTCAATGGAGAGGTCCTCCTGTATGTGCGGGGACAGTGCTCCCCTTACTGTAGGAGGTTGCACTGACCTATTCGGGTATTGAAGGCACTTGAGCTCCATAGAACAGCAGCCTAGGTCATTAGACTTTTTTCTCTGCCCCTGTAATGTCTATCCTAACATTGGATGAGCATAGCAGTGTGTTCTCTGCTTCACAGAGCCTCACGAGACAACGTCATGTGCAGTGTGTCCAGATTGACAGACCCCTACTAGTAACTGCTTCCTTGGATTACAGCAGTCACATAGGGCTCAAATCCTGTTAGAACAGCCTTATTGAGCGTTGTGAACGGTATCTAAGTGCTCATGCTAGCTGGGCACATTCTCGACTTATGTATCCCTGACGATACTTCTGAACAGGGTGCCAATGCTACCTGGTCAGGCGAAGCTGAAGGTAAACCCCTGGATGACAAGCCAAGGTCTAGACTTGGCTTGTCGTCCTAGACGACTGGTTATATCACTTAAAGAAATCTTTTTGCTGTCTGATTCCAAGCCTGAGCTCTGCCCTGGGGTCAGGCTCCTGCTAGCCTAGCCCTTTACAGGTAAGTTCTTGGGTATGTACCTCAGGCCTTTGGTTAAAGGGATTAAGTCACTGACAGCTGCCTGGACGCCATTGGGGAAGGTCCCTCAACTTGGGTGTAGCTCGCCTTGACGTCTGGCCTGCACTCCCCTAAGCATTGCAGCATGGGTATACAGTTCCCCATAGCGACCCCTAGAGGATGCAGTTTGATGTTCCCTTGACAGGGAAAGTCTCAGAATGAGACACTGCGTCCTCTAGCATCATCACCATGACTCGGACGTAAGCTTCAGATGAAGAAGCGGATAATGTGTTCTAGTGATGTGCTAGTTCTAGTGATATGTGTGTTAAACTTTAGCTGTAGGCACGGTTCGCTTGCATAAGCATTAAACAAAATGTTTTAACGTCATTATTTTAAGAACAGATTGGAGCACTATATTATTGTTTTATGTAAAGGTGCTCAGGGTTGCCAGGTTTTCACAACAAAACCTGTCCAATTGCTACACAAAACTAGCCCAATCGCGTTTTGAGGGGGGCCCCCTGTTAAAAATTGCATTCCGGGATGTAAAATACATGCTTTTTGTTGGGTTTCCCTTGGTAAGTTCACATTTCAGGGGCTAAATATGACATTATTGGGGTCGCTTCAACCTGCGGACATCAAAACAACCGCAGGTGGTAGCGCTCGCTTACTTGCTCAAATACTCCTCTCTGTGCCAATCACAACAGGCTTGGCCAGCTGTCCAATCAGAGCAGGGAAGGGAGGGGTTTACAGACATTACGCTCAAAGCTGGTTCAAATGAACCATTTCAAAATCATTGACAAATGACTCCATGTATGAACGTATATTCGGAGAAAATTACAGTGTTTTCTGACTATAGATGCATTTAAACCTGTTGTAGGGGACTCCAACACAATATTAGGACACTTTAAAAAACATATGACCTGCTCTTTAATGTTTAATCAAATGTGTTACTTGCCATTTCTTTGTAATTAATTGTGAAATTTACTACCAATTTCTGAGTGAAAATTGTTTCTACACCAAAATGTTTTCAGTGTAGTTGCTGAAAGTCAGACCCAGTAAACAAATTTTGGGCAGACAGGGTTGACTGATTTTAAACAAAATTGTGTTGGGTATGATGGGTACAGACATTTTATTCTCTAACAATGATTATATCTGTAACGTGGAGTGAGAGGCGAGAGGCGAGCGAATCCATATGCGAGCTTTTATTTAAGGGACGAGACAGATACATGGTCGAACAGGCAGGGTCAAATAACAATGGCAGGCAGGTATAACGAAGGCGATGCACAATAGAAGTCCGTGAAACAGGCGAGGGTCGATCCGTGGCGAACGTAATCCGTAAGGGGCTGGGCGAGGAGAATAAACCAATAAACACGAGCGAGAGTCCAGAAGGCAGGCGGCAAGCAGTCGAAACGGGATGGGCCAGGCGAGGGAACTAAACACTGGGAACAAGGAAACTAGGAAACGCTAACAATGGAAAATAACAACAACAACAATCCGTGACTTGCATGGGGAAAGACCGGGGCTTTTATAGTGCCGCTGATTGGTCACATGTGTTGACGCAATCAGCGTGATGCATGACGGGAGATGTAGTCCGGGGTGTGGTGCAACAGTCAGAGTGTGTGGAAAAGGTGAGAGTGACATCTGGTGGTGAGCGGTCCGCAGAACACCGACCAGATTTGTAACAATATCCTGTTGTCAGAGATCTAAATGTTGATTTTATCACGCATATTATTATAATTTGTCATGCATCTCCTAGCAATGAAGTGCATGTTTTTTTTTTTGTTTTTTTTTTTGCATTTAGAATGACTTGAAAGCCTGGTAGTGTGTCATCCTCAGTCATTTAGTGTACGATAACCAGTTTTAGTCTGCATATCTGTCATGCCTAGAGTTTTAAAATCTCTTTGGATTTCAAAAACCGTGTAGTGTATTCCAGGCTTAACAGTATACATCACTGAGACTTGGACTAGTGAGTAAGTCTGACATCCAGTTCAAAAACAGGATCACATAAGAAACTTTCAAAACTCAAATCAGTCAAACATCAGTTCTATATTATTCTATACTGTTGAATCAAAGTTGCTTGACAATTATTGATAACTGTGGACCTTCACTGTTTTGTGCCTAATTCCCTGCTAACAAGTTAATCCTTGTGTTTTTGAGACACAACACACTCTATATGTTTATATTACTCTCATGTGTTAAAAACAAGTGACAAAAAACAAGTTCTGCCCCCTCTTGGTGTGGTTTATAGGCTCTTAATATACCATATGACAGCAGGGTTAATACACAACTGTAGTCTCTTGGTTTGTGTAAAACAAACAAACAAAATGGTATATTTGTTCCAGTTTACTAGAATATAATACAAATGAGAATTTATAGACAACCATTAACTCAGAGACCAGTAGTTTGGCTTCATTTATTTTAAATGTTGCAGATTTGTTTTACTTCAAAAGTTTCTTGATGATCAACAACTACTTCAGTTTTTGTGAAATCAGACCTACGCTGTCAGATCCTACTAGCGGCTGCTGCATGATGTGAAGTAAAGTAATTGGCATCATAAAAAGAATAGGGAATCACACATTATTAAAGTTTTGGTAGGGTTAGTTAAGGAAAGCTGGAAATCCTGAAGTGTTTGAGGGTTGGGGGGTGGTTAGCGATAGGGGGTTTAAATATGTTGGGAACGAACGCACACAAATTGTCCAGCTTTCATTAGTGTGGTGAGTGAAGACTCCGCAGAGCGCTTGATTCCCAAGACTCTCAGATAACAAGTGGCTTCTCACACTGGGGCTTTCTGTTTCCTCTAAATAAAACCAAAAAGAGAAAAAAAGAAGCGAGATGGAGAGTGAGTTACCACAGAGGAAAAAAAAAAAATGGGAGAGTGATTCCAGCAGCCAACTGTTATCTGCCTGACATTCAGTCAGTGTAGAGTTATTTTGGTTTATTTATCCCAAGAGCAATGAATGGCTGCCGACAAGATATTTCTGATAGATGTGATAAGGGCTTCCATCCTCTAAACATGCCCTCTTAGCTTTAAGTTAACCTCACCTCTAAAAGCCATTAGTGACAGACATAAAGCTGAGGGGGGAACATGGAGGTCCTCTCTGAAACATTAATCTGCACACAAGTTATTCTAGACATCTCCAAAAGCAAACAGGAAAATGAAAAAGTCCAGAGTGGAATTTCAGGAATACGCAAGACTGACACCTTTGTTTCAACTAGAAGGTCCTTCATTTTAGTTTGACTCATTAATCATTGCAAGCAATTTGCGGACTACAGACAACCCATGACTTACGGTCCAGAGACAGAGCGGTTCAAAAGCAGTATTTTTATGAGCAGAAGCAAAACATGTTTCCCCATCCTATGCAGTCTGAATATCACATCCTCAAATAAATAGTAGTCCATCTCATTTGCCACTCTAAACTTCTAATCCATCCACAGATTAAAAATGTTGCTTTAAAGTTTACATGTAACAGCATTCACAAAATGTTTTACTTCTGCAGTGTGACGTATTTCTCAGTGCAACAGGATATTGAACAAGTTTTTTCAACAGAAAAACCATATATACGTTTTAGTTATATGTTTTTTTTTTATTTATTTATTTTTTTTTTTAATGTTTTTAGTTTTAGTTCACCATAATGACTCTCACTGTAAATTTCAGTATGGTAACATTATGGTTAATAAATGATGTTCAACCCATTGAAATATTTGGAGTATCTGTTTACAAGTGCAAATAGCCTGCCCACTAACGTGTGATTAGGCTAGTCAAGACTACACAAGACGATTGTCAAACAGCTTCTCCAGTGGTGGTGACAGTAAAGTGCATGCTGTAGTCTTTTTTGACATGATCGATCCATGATCGAGTTTGAATCCACCTTTTTTACTCCCTTTTCAAATCTCATATTACATCGGAAACACGTTTATTTTTGATAAAAATGAAGTAAATAATCAAAAGGTTGAAAATAAATGATCAGGTAGGGTTAGGGTAGTAGGATGGCCTTTATGACCCCAATAAATTGTCATCCATTTAATAATTTGAATCAAATTTATAATTTACACTCAATGCATTATTTTTGCATACTGTTTTATAATGTACTACAATACTGAGGTGCAGATAATCTCCACAATTTGCAGTAAGAAGTAAAAATAGCAGAAAATTCTGCTAGTTACACTTAGTGTGAATAGCATTTATTGCTTTTTGTACTTAGTGTAAATGGCCTCTATCATTACTGAAAACAGCCGCTGCCTTAAATATTTCAGTTTTTGGAAACATTAGTTAACATATGTTTTTCTTGAAATTTTATGGTTTTGTGGTGTTGTAAAATGTGAATACATACAATTTTTCTATTATATGATGTTTGTAGTTCAGTGTTCAAAAAAATGTTCAAAAAGGGTTTATAATGTTCAGTTTCTGTACATTGTATTTATTTATTTATTTATTTATTTATTTTTGCAGTGTGTTGTGAGAACTATTCATGTTAAAGAATTGTTGTTTTAAACTGAATTTTTATTCATTAATGCTATTGTAACACTTTATTTTCATAGTCCACTTTAGACATTATACTAACAGTAAGTAACTTTGCAACTGGATGTCAACTAGTCATTAGAGTATTAGTAGACTGTCTGCTAATATCTAAAGACTAATATCTTCTAATACTCTTCTAAACTTTGCAAGTATATGTCAACTTATTCTACTAATCCTAAGCCTACCATAACAGTCTGCTCTGAGAGTTAGTGGACATGTAGTTGCAAAGTTACTCATAATTAGTAGAATGTCTAAAGTGGACTATCAAACTAAAGTGTAACCATGCTATTCATGGTGAATTGTACTGAATCAGTTTGACCTCCTTCTTAAAGATTGTACCCAGATTTGAAACATAATACAAGGTAAGTAAATGGGGTGAATTTTGATTTCACATTCACTTTAAATCCCTAAATTCCTGTGAAGATGCCATATGGTACAAATGTGAAAATACTCAATCTGAACTCAAATTTGTGAGCTGGTTTTTTACAGGTCTTTTCAACCAGTTGGCCATAGATGGATGAAGCAGAGACACGCAATTCATGGGCTGCTGTACAGTGACTGACATCAAACTTTCCCATACATCACCCATTTTCTAATCAATATTCTTTAGTCTCTCAGTGTCTGAAGTGAAAGTTTTCATATTTTTGTGCCCAACCATCTGGCCAGCCAGTGATGAGAAGCAGAGATGATGGCTGGTATACAAAACTGGCAGTGCTCAAGTTTCTGATATCTTGTGGGACCCTTTGATGTGCATTGCCCCCACTCCTGGCTTCCTCCTCTCAGGAAATTGCATTCTGTCTGTTTCCACAGCAGATAAATGATCTAGGAAGGGGGCTGCACACTGTCACCGGCCAGTCCTGTATAACACCACGGCCTGTATCGTGTTAGCTGCGTGTGGCTTCATGGCTGGCGCTGCTGGCCGGTTAACGTGCAAATACATTCCATGCGTACTCAATTTCTTAAAATATAATTCAGACTAAACAAACAAACAGATGTTTACATTTTTGCAAAATTGATGATTATAGCAATGATAGTTGCAAGTAAATTGTTGTATTGGTCTTTATATCAGAAAGAAAGCAATGTTGACCTTTACAACATCTTTAGTGAGAGTAGCAGCTTGATATTATATATGTGATGACACAAGAACAAGCTTGGAACAAGTCACTAGAACTAGTTAACCAGCTAGTTAGTTATCCATATGTTTGAGATACAATATTTTTTCATTGGAAGTGTTTTAAGGGAAGAAGTGTGCTGTACTTTAGTGCACCAACAGTACATCAAGAAATACAGCTTTAGCCATCAGTGCTTGTGTACAGAATGCTGCAGGGATGATGTGCTTTTGTAGGCCAAAACCTTGAAGCATGTTCTCATTTTACCACTTCTGTCATGAATCTGGTCCTGAACGCCAGTCCGCTCGTCACCAGAGGTCGCAGCTAATGTTCCTGAGTCAAGTCAAGTCAGAGCTGCTCTTCCTAAGTTAAATCAAGTTACAGCTGTTATTCCTGAGTCAAGTAAAGTCAAAGCTGTTGTTCCTGTGTCAGGTTCAGTTACAGCTGTGTTTCCTGAGTCAAGTCACAGCTGATCTTCATGAGCCAAGTAAATTCACAGCAGATCTTCATGAGCCAGGGTCAAGTCATGTCTCAGCTGGTCGTCCAGAGTCAAGTCACGTCTCAGCTGTTCATCCAGAGTTAAGTCACATCACAGCTGGTCTCCAAGAGTCTCGTCACGTCACAGCTGATCGTCCAGAGCCTCGTCACGTCTCGTCTGACCGTCCTGAGTCACATCACATTTGATCGTCCTGAGTCATGCCACATCACGTCTGCTGCACCCAGATCGTCAAGGTTAGTCCTTCGTAGTCCCAGTCTGGTATCCAGCGTGAGGGATCCTCCGCTGATGTCTTCACGTGCTACTGTAATCCCTTGAACCAGCGCTCACCAACCCCCCTGTCTCAGCAGTAAACCCCTTGTCTGCAGCACTTCCCATATGGGGGATTGCTTTCTGGTGTTTTTGGGCCGCAGTCAACTACCGCCGAAACTCCAGAACCATCGATGTCCACGGTAGGATCGCCAGAGGTGGCAGCTGAAGCTGCAGAACCTCCTGAGATGGCGACGGCCGCGTAAAGATCTCCACAGGTGGCAGCTAAGGCTGCAAAACCTCCAGAGATGGCGGTGCCCACTCCAGATCCTCCTGAGGTGGTGGCAATGGCTGCAGAACCTCCTGAGGCGGTACCGTTGACTTCAGTTCTGGTCCCGGTAGTAGCGCCAATTTCTGAACTCTTGTCCGGCCCTGTTCCGGCCACAAAGGCCACTTATGAACTCTCTGCCCATCCTGTTACGGCTGTGGAGGCTGTCAGTGAACTCTCTGCCCGTCCTGTCATGGCTATGAAGGCCGTCAATGAACTGTCTGCCTGTCCCCACAAAGACTGCTAATAAGCCCACTGCATTCCCTGCCTCTGTTCTTGTTGCTCTGTCTGTCTTTTCTGTCTCTGTTTTCCCCAGATCCCAGTCTCTGCCATCGGTCTCTGCACCATCTACTTTGTCCTGGTTGCGGTCTATTCCGCCGTGGTGGTCTGCTCAAGCCTGGCGGTCTCCTGCTCCGTCTGCCCCTCCGTGGTGGTCTTCTGCTCCATCTTCTCCGCTGTGGAGTTCTTCTGCTCTGCCCTGGAGGGCTCCTGCTCTGTCTGCTCCGCTGTGGAAGTCTTCAGCTCCATCTGCTCCACCCTGGAGAGCTCCTGCTCCACCCTGGAAGGCTCCTGCTCCCTCTGCTCCACCCTGGATCCGACCGCTTCCCGTCTCCCTCGCTTCGTAACAACTTCCTGTTGTTCTGTTTAAAGTCAATGTTTTTTTTTTTGTTTTGTTTGTTTTTAATGGATTTCTGGATAAAAGTCTGAAATAAGGTTTGTGGTGAACACAAGCTTTAGATATGTTCATGTTTTATTCTACAACGTAAAATACATCAGTAAAATGGCCTTGTCATTTTTAAAGCTTTTACTTTCCTAACAAGTGACTAAATTGGACTACAGAGGTTGTCAAGCCATTTAATATCATCACAGGTGAACAGGTAAACTCATTTACTCACTAGTTGCTTTTGCAGCCTCAGGGCCAGAGCTTCAATGGTGCGAGGACTTGTCCGAAACTCAACAGGTTCTGTTATTTTGAATTTTCTCTGTAAGTTTTGTGCCATTTTTGCCATTTTCAGGCATTATATTTAAACAAACTACTCCTAGAAATTTAAACAGATCAACACCAAATTTGGTCAATGTAATCTAAAGGCCTTTGTGACATTAAATGGCGAAGATCTTGAGTTTTCATTTATTAGCGTGTCCATGGCGGCCTAACAAACTTCGATGTTTCGCCACGTAAAAGAAAATTGTTATACCTGAGCCATACAATACCTGATCTGCCACAAACTACACCCGTTCTATAAGAGTGCTGGCCTGAACACATCTAAAGGCCAAAATTTAGCTATAATCATAGCTTCACAAACATGTGAAGTCTAGTGCAGCTATATGTTTGATGAAAGTGCTGTCCTGAAAACATCAGGTCAATATTCAGTTTCAATGCTGCGTGCAGCTTTATTTGTTTAATTTAACTGTACTCTTGCAAACTATTCCAACTCATAAATTCAGGGTACAGGTTTTAAAATAAAGACCGAAGAGTTGTCACAAGCTTAATGGTGATAATGATGAAGTCGTCCCACTGGTGTAGTTTGTTTGTACCTTATGTTTAGCTTTTATCTTCTGCCAATTGGAATTAGGCTTCAAAATTCATAAATTGTGTTGATCTGTGAAGATTATCACGATGAACAAGACGTGCAAAAATCATAAACTGTTGTGGGTCACAGAGTTTATTTGGGAATCAGGGTGATGTTAATTTAGCAGCTGACCACCTTCAAAAGTAGATTCCAGACAATTACTGTCAAACTTCAAATCAGTTATAAAATTAGTTAACATATGTCTAACAATGCAGAATCATTTTCACAACACTGGGTTAGAATTAATGCATAAATGAATGTTAATTTTATGTTAGCTATTGCATTGAATGAACTTTTTTTGTTATTATTAACCAGCATATTAGTCTGATTTGATACTATATAGGGCATTTTTGTTTTCAGACAGCTTACCATGCTATGCAGTCATTAACTGCATTCCACTGACGATATTAATTCATCGTCTTCACTTTCTGGCAGCACCTCCTCAGAGTCATAATGCAACAGGTCAAAGGTCTTCCCAACAAAAAATAGCGGCCTCGGCTGTTGTCATCAAAGTTAGCATGCACTGCCCACATTACGGCTCTGGAAAATGTTGCGTCTGCATTCTGAATCATTCTCTTTGATGACAGACAAGAGCAAGGCTCAGTCTCAACCCTCTGTCCCAGTCCAGACGACTCCCTGCGCCTCTGACCGTCGGGCCGTGAAGGTTCTCGTTTCATTCGAGCACCGTGTCACCCTTCCATTTACAACATCATAGAAAAAACACACTTGTGCACACTTGAGTGTTTCAGAGCAGGAAGTTCCCTGCAGGGAGAAAGTTTGGTTTCAGGTCAGCATGCTTTAGTCAGAGAGGAGGTGTGCCGGGGGAGATGTGGAAACTCGAAGGCAGTGGGAGTGCTAGGCAGCTGGTCGGAAAAGGAAAAGCCGGTGGGCCTTTGGGATTTCGAAGGTGGGGGTGGACGATAGTGCCGTCGGGTCCTTGGAGGAAATATTAGCGAAGCGTGGAGGAAAAGCTGCCAAATTAACTTCTCACCCTTTCAATCACACCCCAGAGGATTCCTGTCCCACTTCACCTCTGCCAGTCTGGCTCGTTTTTTTCAACCTCTCTTCCCATTCCAAGTTAAGACGTCGGACGACCCCTGAACGCCTTCGCTCCCCAGCAACCCAGAACACTCAGTAACGTTAACACACCAACAAGCCAATGAGGTCGTATGGCCTCTTTCTGCCCTCAACTTGTTATTTTTCCTTTTGTGCGCCTTACGAGCAGAACTTAGTAAAGCTTCCCCTCATGTACCTTTTGAAGGAGTGGAATAAATGTCTCATTTGTATCAGTGACACTTGTTCTAAATGGTCCATTTCTGTTTAGGCAGATTTAAAGGTGTTACTGGGTTATTGGGAGCCACAAGTCTTTTTTTTGCATAAAAGTATTTTTATTCTTGGCCCTTAATAACGTTCACTAAAATGAAAAGCAGATGCAGACCATATTGGACCCTTTGTTAAAAAAAAAAAAAAAAATACTTTGAGTGGTACTAATTTATTAGGCTCTTTCCGCATCTGGAATTCTTTATAATTAATGCATTGACCCCAAGACTTAACTTCCACCTGTCAAACTTTGAGAAGATGACCAGAGATGGTCCTATAAATGATTGGAAACTATGGCATCCTCCACTGCTTCCCCTCCCGGAATAAGAAATCTTCAGAATCTTTCAGAAACATCTGCACAATGTGAATGTCATCCAAAGGTTTATTAAGTACAATTTATTATGGTTAATTAGCAGTGCTTTCTAAGGCAAGTATCATCATGGAGTGCTGCAGGGATTACATATTTTTATAGGCCTAAACCAAGAAATTAGTATTTGAGCACTTCTGATCCCATCATCCTGAAATTGTTGAGTTTTGTTTGGTTAAATGCCTAAGGTCTGTGGTGAACACAAGCTCAAGATAATTTCAAATTTTATTCTATAACATGAAGTACATCAGTAAAACCCCTTGTGATTTTTTAAGCTTTTATGTGTTTTGTAAAAGGTGGTTGCTAACAATGTCTACTTACTGTGAATGGAACTACAGAGGTTGGTGGTGACATTAAATGGCATCAGTAATCTAGTAAACTCATCTACTCATTAGTGGTTTTTCGTTGTGTCTCAATGTTTAAACTTTCAGAAAATTAATTTAATTTAATTTTATTTTATTTATCATAAAATTCAGGGTGTTTGGACAAAAGTCACCTATTCTATCTATTTAACTCAATGAGTATGATTTATCATAGAGGACCTCAGTGGCCTGAAGTTTTAATTTACAAACAAATCACCTCTAATACTATGGAGTAAGGAGTTGCCTTAAAGGATTAGTCCACTTCCAAAACAAAGATTCACATATAATGTACTCACTCCCTTATCATCCAAGATGTTCATGTCTTTCTTTCTTCAGTTGCAAAGAAATTATGTTTTTTGAAGAAAACATTTTGGGATTTTTCTCCATATAATGGACTGATACGGTGCCCCGAGTTTGAACTTCCAAAATGTAGTTTAAATGCGGCTTCAAATGATCACAAATGTGGTTGTAAACAATCCCAGCCAAAGAAGAAGGGTCTTATCTAGCCAAACGATCGATTATTTTTATATTTTCAAAAAAATACAATTTAAATACGTTTTAATCTCAAACGCTCGTCTTGTCTTTCTCTCCCTGAACTCTGTGTATTCTGACTCAAGACAGTTAGGATATGTAGAAAAACTCCAATTGTATTTTCTCCCTCAACTTCAGAAATCATTTCAAAATCATCCTACATCACTGCAGAAGCACCGACACAGTCTTTGCAAAGTGAACATGCAGAGAAGATCAAACACCCACAAAAAAGGTAAAACAGTGATATAGGACAATTTTGAAGTTGAGGGAGAACATGAGATGGGAGTTTTTCAATGAGCATTTGACATTAAAAAGTATATCAATTGTATTATTTTTATGAAAATAACCAATCATTACACTAGATGAGACCCTTCTTCCTCGGCTGGGATCATTTACAACCGCATTTGTGATCGTTTGAAGCCGCATTTAAACTGCATTTTGGAAGTTCAAACTCAGGGCACCATATCAGTCCATTATATGGAGAAAAATCCCAAAATGTTTTCTTCAAAAAACATAATTTTGGAAAAAATGCTAAAATGTTTTCCTCAAAAAACAATTTCTTTATGATTGAAGAGCATGAATGTGAACATCTTGGATGACAAGGGGTATACATTATATGTGAATCTTTGTTTTGGAAGTGGACTTGTCCTTTAAGTTTTTTACTGACTATCAATGTTGATTTTAGAAACAAATGCTGTTAAAGGGATAGTTCACTCAAAAAAATATATATATATATATTTTTTTTTTTTTTTTCATGATTTACCCTATGTAAACTGAAGTCTAAGAATGACGCTTGCTGATGTAACAAATTATGAAAGCAAATGAAATTAACAACATTTAAACTTTCTACTGCAGAAATTTGCTTTTAACTCATGTTTTCTATATAAAAGACAGAAATGAAGGCGGTAAAACAAGGCATGTGGTTTGCACAGAAGCAAGCCCTCATACATCCTCAAAGCAGGAAAACCAGAGGACTTTTTGGATCACTAGCAGATTATAGACTCATTAGTCTAAATGTAGCTTTAAAGACTGTTACTCAACAGCAAACAGGGGGCATGCTAATGAACTTAAATGACTAACAGAGATAATGAGAGCCCAAAAGCCCTCTGAGAGCAGCAGCAAACAGTCTGTTCAAACCAAATTATTCAGTTAATCAGATAACCTTCTACAAGCCTACTTGTAATACCTGGAGTGAAAACTTTGATAGATAGCCTATTAATCTTCCATGGACCAATAACAAATGCTCAACTGCATTAAAGTTTGTTTGTGATATAAAACTGTTGACCTTTGACCTGCAAGCGAACACTTCTGCATGACAGAGTATAAAAGGTAACATATTTCATGACAAGTGGTTACATTCACAGACCATTATTTTGCCATTTAGCCATTTTATTTCTTTGACATTCAGTGCTGCTACACCATATGTCTAAGTAGACAACTGTAAACATCTTTGAAGTTTGTTTATATATTTATTTATTGCAAAATAATTATGTTATTTTTTATTTCATTAAATCCGAGTTCATGTGACTATAAAAGTAAAAAAGCGATTGATCTAGCTGTTGTCATTTATAAATGAGGCAGGCCCTTAGACAGTTAATTACTAGTTTCCACTAAGTCCAACCATACGAGAGCTAAGACGGCCAAAGATTTATTGTGAGAACAACAAGGGCGCTCTTCCCGTTACAGAATGCTTTCCTTTGTTTGACTTTATTAATACCAATATATTACTCAAAGAAACAAGGGTGCATTACAACAAGAACATGTACCCTAGGATAATAAATGGCAGCATTGTGAGGGCCTAAACATTTTCGTTCATCCCCAGCTGTTTCCCTGCTCATCATGCTGCGAGATAACATGAAACACTCACGCAACAGCTTCATTTTACAGACATCTGTCATCCATTAAGGACAACACACTCAGCCTCTGAGGGGCAGAGTCTGATCTCTAAAGTCCTCTAGGGTGTGTGTGTGTGTGTGTGTGTGTGTGTGAATGGGAGGGGTTAGGCTGAAACTAGATAGGGTTCCTTTAAAACGACAGACATATTCAGCGGGACATAACGCTGCCGAAGAGCTTAACAAGAAAGTTTCAACATTCCAAGACTCTTAACGCTCAGTGTTCCTAATTGCTTAGCTAATATTTGATCATGTATTGGCTCACCATCGCCCCTTCTTTTGGAGGATAAAGGAACTCTTAACGCTGAAGTGTAATTCATTCATCTTGGGACTTGGGAATATTTGATCACATTGCAAAGAATGGTCATTTTGCATCAAAAGTTAAATATGTTACAGAGTGATCACACCAAAAAAGCTCCAAGTTACTTACAAACTGAGCAGCTTTCTGCTGATCAAGGAGAAAACTGTTGAGAAATCTGTGTGGGGAAATCTTTCGCCCCTTACACAGAATTTCCAGTTGCATGGATTCCGATTGAAATGGCTGCATTTCCTCTGCAGAACTGATCAGCTGTGTAGACACAAAATAAAATTAAACGCATAAAGTTCATTATAATTCAGCTATTGCAGGTTTGCATATTATTCCATGGTTGCATTTAACCTGTGTGTTTTTATTAATTTTGAGGATACTGGATCTACAATGACAAATATAAGATGTGAAAAAATGCAATAAATATTTTTAGTTGATTTAACAGCTGCTAATGTGTCTGTTCACACCAATGTGAACATTCGCATAATATCAGTGCAATTATGGAGAGATTTCCTTTTCCATCGTACTGCAAAGCAAAACTGGTAAAATGAAAAAAAATTCTGCTTTTGGTCAATTGTCCAAAGCTAGTGCAATTATATCAAACAATGACTTGGTGGCATTCACAAACAGACTATTTTGCTAAGAAACAGGCTATTCTGCTAATCTCTGTATTCTTGTATAGTGGTGTGGACTGATTGAAACACCAGCAAATATAAAAATCTGAATAGAAAGTAGTGCAGCGCTGCTTTGTTTGCCAAAGTAACCAGGGTAACCTTTGTATTTCTTATTTTCTAAAAGTGCCACCAACTAGTGAGTGAATTTGAATTTTCATGCATTTTGCAATTTTTTACGCATGGATTTGAACTGAAAAATCTCATGCGAAAACTGGACCAAATCATGCTGAACATTTGTGATGGTGAGAACAGAGCATCTGTTGTAGCAACCAGCATCTGTCTGGTGTCTTTATTTAAGCAGCACAAACAGCATTCAAGACAAAAGTATCAGTGTTTGATTAATTTATTTCTGCAAAACAACTCGCTAATCACAGGTAATTCTTTTAAACTTTTTTAAGGGTGTTTACTATTTATTAATTAAATCTGAAAGCTTTTTATACATTTTGGCCAATCGGTTAAAGAACATCTGCATTTTTTGGGCCTGAAAACTCTTGAAAATGTTTGAAGTGCAAGTTATAATCTCCACGTAAACTACAAAAATGCAAATTTGTGAAAACAGTTACTACACTCTTATGTGCATTACGTGTTCAGTCTATATGTGCGCAGGCTCATCAACGGCTACTGGTCTGGGATGAATAATACAGCATTTTTAGTCATTTTTTGTGGATTCGTGTAAAGCTGTATCATTTTGACAACATTGTCAACTGTATGGGGAACTTTTCAAAAACCTAAATAAGCATTGTTGTTGTACAAATGTACACTTTGTTACATTGTCTCCTTATGAGTGAAGGAGACAGGAAATGTAAAATCAGTGTAATATTCTTTGCATTTTGCAGCATTACAAAGTTCTCGTTTGGTGACCTCTGACCTCTGAAATCATATTGTGTGAAGATTTAGCATGACATCTTAACTGAATTAACAGAACGCTAACTTCAATGCTGGAAGTTTGCAGCATTGCAGGAAAATGATATATGTAAAAAAAAAAACACTTTGTCAATGGGTGAAAGTTCGCATCAGGTGTAAATAGAATTTATTGTTCCTGGGGGCAGCCGTGGCCTAATGGTTAGGGAGTCAGGCTTGTAACTGAAAGGTTGCAGGTTTGAGTCCCAGGTCTGGCAGGGATTGAAGGTGGTGGGAGTGAATAACCAGTGCTCTCTCCACCCTCAATACCATGACTGAGGTAAGTCCCTTGAGCAAGGCACCGAACCCCCAACTGCTCCCCGGGTGCTGCAGCGATAGCAATACGGCTGCCCACTGCTCCGGGTGTGTGTTCACTGCTGTGTGTGTGCACTTGGATGGGTTAAATGCAGAGCACAAATTCCAGGTATGGGTCACCATACTTGGCCTCACGTCAATTTTTACATTTTTTTTTTTCTATTTAAATACTTCACGGTGAACATCCGTGGTGTGAAAGAGCCTCAAGCTGGAAATTCTTTGTTTCCCACAAAAGTTACTCTCCTCCTAACATTTCACTGTCCAGAACACACTGTGTGATGGCCTATCCTCACATTAACGCTGCTTTTATTGTGTCACGGTTGGGAGTGGAACACAACTGCCTTAATGAATTATCCGTCAGGCAGTATGATCACTAGACAAAAATACACAGTGTTTCCAAAAGTGGCAGACGTTCACAAAGACACCTGTTACACGAACAGGACAGAGTGGTTGTTAATCACAAAGAGGGCGGATGTCTATAACCATCCTTGAAAACATTAAGTGGAATTTAATTATAGCTTACCATAATCCAGAGGACTCGTACAGAGCTGCAACAACACACCTGACCTCGTTCATGCTGTATGCTTTGCCTTTTTGCCTCTATACATTGGAAAACAATCAAGCCATTTAGGCCATTCTGAGAGCATATCTTAAAGATATTTAGTGATACTGCTTTAATTCAGAGTGGATTTACAGACAGTACGTTCATACAGTGTTATCACACATGTATCTATGTTTACTTTTACCTTATGTTAACAACACAACGATGTTCAGAATGGCTGGTAACTTTAAAAACTGAATGCCCAAATTAGCTGGTGAGTGTATATGTACAGTGAGCAAATATGTACAGTGTACAAACACCTGACTTTGATTCTAAATAAATAAATAAAAACAATTGATTGAACGTGAAACTCGGTCTAGATTACTCTAAAGTTCATCAGCAGTGTGTATAACTAACTACTGTAGACTGCATTTCTCACATTGTCATGATATGAGGTGTCTGATAATATTTACTCTTTTTTATGCCATCCTTTTTAATCAGTTTTAAAAATACTTAGAAAAATATAAAACATATAAGCTCAAAATCAAAGTCACTAACAAATATACATATTCTTTTGACTGATGTATATGCATGGAAAGGTAAATATATTAAATTTATCATTTATCCTGTCTCTTGGTTTAGTCTGCACTCATGCCATCAGCACAAGTTATTACCCACCAACTAAACAAGATCATCTTAATCAGTATATCAGCATCCACTAAAATACTTTTTAAAATTATATATATATGCATTATAATTAAATGAACACTTATTTACATTAAATTGACTTGTGTAGGGTGAGGAACTGCATGTCATTTTGAGGAATTGCATTCTCAAGAATGTTAGGTGAGGCATAAACGTTAATATTTGCTCCCATCTAGTGGTGGTGGTTTACTTAACAGGCTCTTCTGACAATCTCTTTTATTATCATGGTAACTTCACATATTAATAATAACATTGGTAGGAATAAATCACAAAATGTTTCTCATCCATAAAAACGTTAGCTTTCTCAGTAGAACATTTTATATTATTAAACAATTAATGCATAAAATGTAATAACAACCCTATTTCAACCCTCAGAACATGATTCCAAGCTCTCTAATTCAATTCCTGCCAGTAACAATTGTATTTGAGAGCTCTCCAATTGTATTCTTACTAGCAAAAATTTAATTACAGAGCTTTCTCATTTTTATTTGTAAGAAGCTCTCTAATTAAATTCTTTCTAGTAAGTATTTGATCAAATGTCAGTTTGCAAGAATTTGTAATTTACATCTATTTCCTTACCAAATCTAGCTTGTGGTAGGCTCCTTTTCAAAATAAAAGCTCTTTGTGGTTCAATATTAACCTGAATTATTGTATTTTAAAAATATACTATAAATGTTTCATTTCTCAAAAATATACTAACTGCATTCATATTATTGTAACTCTGGTGACTCATGTGTGTTTTGTTAGTAAAGCATATTTTCATTAAAAACATGCTGGTGTTGAGATAAAAGACTAAAGTATAAGAAATGTAATTCTCCTCATTTGGCATTCTTCTCTCAAACATACTCCTAACTGGGTCTTTCAGAATAATGTAATCAAATAAGAACATATAACAAGCCAAATCAAAAGAAGTGTATTTTTTCAAGAAAGTATTGGATAATATAAGGCAGGGGTGCCCAACTCTGTTCCTGGAGATCTACCTTCCTGCAGAGTTTCCGACCCTGATCAAACACACCTGTCTGTAATTTTCAAGTGCTTCTTTAGATCCTAATTAGCTGGTTCAGTTGTGTTTGATCAGGGTTGGAGCTGAACTCTACAGGAAGGTAGTTCTGCAGGAACAGGGTTGAGCACCCCTGAAGGCAACTACATGGATTGGGGTTGGGTTTAAAGATAGGATCAGGTTTAGTACCAAGTTATTACCCTTTTATTCTAATTACAGATCTTTGCAATTAACCATATATTTAATGCTGGGTATTACCAGCATTAGTTATTACCCAATTGTTGTAGTTATTACTCCGTTATTGTAAATACTAAAACAAGTACACACAGTATATACATGCACAGGACTGTAAGGTGCTGTCTAACCTGTAATGAGTTCTCTAAATCCGTTTGTAATAGTATTTACACTATTAAACTAGTAATTACTAATTAATAAAAACTTAATTACAGAGCTCTACAATTACGTTTTTACTAATAAGAATTTCACTGTAGAGCTCACTATTCATTGTCATCTCTTTTTAATAATTGTCCCTCATGTATCTCATTCATCTACCTTGTAAAAAATGAGCAAACAGAAAAAAATATGTAAATATTTTTAATGCAGTTTCGTGTCTGCAACAAGTTGCAGGGGTCAGTGGAAGCTAATAGTTTGTTACCTGCAGTACGTTTTTTACCGCATATAATTCTGTATTAAAGTGAATGAATGAATACAAATCTTGACGATTATCCTTGTAAGCAGAGTAATTTATGTATTAGTATTTGTGATTTGGCTTGTTATATGTTCTTATTTGATTATTTTACTCTGAAAGACCACAAGTTATATAAATAACACTGATGTTTTCCAGTTAGGAGAACGTTATTTTTTATACTTTAGTCTTTTATATCAGCACCAGCATGTTTCTAATGAAAATATTGGTTCATATCCTTTAATAACAAAACACATATCAGTCGCCATCCTAGTGTTACAATAATGGGGATGCAATTAGCATATTTTTGAGATACGTTTTTAAATATAATTCAGGTTAATTTTGAACCACAATGGGCTTTTATTTTAAGCAGGAGCTTAAAATAGATTTGGTAAGGAAACGGATGTAATGGCAAATTCTTGCAAACTGACATTTAATCAAATTCTTACTAGTAAGAATTTAATTAGAGAGCTCTCTAATCCAGTTCTTACAAATAAAAATTAGAAAACTCTCTAATTAAATTCTGGCTAGTAAGAATGGAATTGGAGAGCTCTTAACTGCAATTGTTACTGTAATGCCATGCCAGCAGAGGGAGCCCTCACCCATGAACTGACTGTTACCGCTCCCTCTGCTGCTTCTCTGGTTACTTCCTGTTTGGTGGCCATTTAAGGAGGCCTATACCAAACAGGCCTGGCGAAGTATTGTTTTGCCTGTGCGGACTCTACCAAGTGTTTATCCTGTTTCATTGCCTTGTTTTTGCTATTTCCACGGTTTTGTTTCATTGTCATAGTTTTGCCTTGTTTTTTTGCCATAGTTTTGCCTAGTTTCATAGCCCTGTTTATTTTGCTACTTTGGACTTCTCTCTTGGATTGTGACCTTCTGCCTGTTTATTTGGATTACGCTTTTGTCTTGCCTTCGTATTACTGTTTGTTTGGAGATCAACCCTGCCTGTCTTGACTACGCTGTGTTTAATAAAGCTCGCATCTGGATCTAACACGCTTCACTGGAGGATTGCTAATGACAAACCTTGCCATCCTCCGGTATCTGCCACACCAGAATGCTTACACGTCATGTCAAGATAGCTCACAAGATGGCTGCCATCTCCAAGCCAGTCCACAAGATGGCCGCCATCCCAGAGCCAGTCCACAAAGATGGCCACCATCCCAGAGCCAGTCCACAAGATGGCCGCCATCCCAGAGCCAGTTCACAAGATGGCCGCCATCCCCAAGCCTGTTCACAAGGTGGCCGCCATCCTCAAGCCTGTTCACAAGATGGCTGCCCCAGCTGAGTCCCCGGCCAAGATGGCTGCCACACCCGAGCCTCATCAGTCCAACACCATCTCATCCAAATCTCATCTCACCATGTCTGCCACACACAAAACAAATCAAGTGATGCCTGATCCTCCGGTGTCAAGTCAAGTCAGGGCTGCACTTTCAGTGCCAAGTCAAGGGACAGCTGTGATTCCTGAGCCACGTCAAGTTACAGCTGTTACTTCAGAATCAAGTCAAGTTACAGCTGTAGTTTTCCATGAGTCAAGCCAAGTCACAGCTGTTCTCCTTGAGTCAAGCCAAGTCACAGCTGTTCTCCACGAGTCAAGCCAAGTCACAGCTGTTCTCCACGAATCAAGCCAAGTCACAGCTGTTCCCCATGAGTCAAGCAAGTCACAGCTGTTCACCATGAGTCAAGTCAAGTCACAGCTGTTGTTCCTGAGTTAAGCCAAGTTACAGCTGTTGTTCCTGAGTCAAGTCACGTTACAGCTGGGTTGCCTATGTTAAGCCAAGCCACAGTTGATCTTCATGAGCCAAGGCAAGTTACAGCAGATCTTCATGAGCCAAGTCAAGTTGCTGCTGTCCCCGCGCCAAGCCAGCCAGTTGATCTTCATGAGCCACAGCAGATCTTCGCGAGCTTTACTGCTGTTGTTCCCGAGTCAAGTTGCCACAGCTGACCTTCCTGAGCCAAGTCAAGTCACAGCTGACCTTCATGAGCCAGGTCAAGACACAGCTGTTCTTCATGAGTCAAGTCAAGTCACGGCAGACCTCCCTGAGTCAAATCAAGTTACAACTGATCTCCCTCAGTCAAGTTAAGACACAGCTGTGCTCCTAACAGAGCCTCTTCAGGACATGGCTGCTAGCATAGATTCTCACCAAGCCACGGCCGTCATGCCAGAACATCATCAGGTCCCGTCTGACCTTCCAAAGCCACGTCACATCTCAGCTGACCTCCTAGAGCCTCGTCACGACCTCCTAGAGCCTTGTCATGTCTCAGCTGACCCCCCAGAGCCTTGTCACATCTCGGCTGACCCCCCAGAGCTTCGTCATGTATCAGCTGACATCCCTCGTCAGGTTTCAGCTGTCCTTCCAAAGCCTCGCCAAGTCTCGTCTCATCTCCCAAGCCACGCAGAGCCCACGCTCCCAAGCCACGCAGGGCCCACGCTCTCTAACCTCACAGTCTCCACACCCTCAAGCCCGGCAGGCATCCTACTATCTTTTGTGCTGCCGGTCATGGCGATCGCCATTTTAAGCATGTGGGCTACACACTGTACTCCAGAGGCCTTGTCTGACCACTAGTCTGCTCCAGAAGCTTCATCTGACCACGAGTCTGCTCCTGAGGCCTCGTCTGTCCATGGGTCTGTGCCAGAGGCCTTTCCTGTCCACGAGTTTGCGCCCATACCTCCTGAGGTGTCTGCATGCACTGTAGAACCTCCTAAGGAGGTGTTGTCCATTAATGAACTCACTGCCACGTCTGACCATGAGTTTGCGCCAATGTCCAATGTCCTCCTATGAACTCTCTGCCCATCATGTTACAGCCAAGGAGGCCTATCATTAAACTCTCTGCCTGTCATATCACAGCCAAGGAGGCCAATCATGAACCCTATGCTCTGCTATGAATATCATTAGTTCCACTGTGGGTATCTTTGCTCCTCTCTGCTCTCTCTGCCCCGCCATGGCTCCCTGCTCTGCCTGCTCTGTCTGCCCCGCCATGGCTCCCTGCTCTGCCTGCTCAGTCTGCCCCACCATGGTTCCCTGCTCTGCCTGTTCTGCCATGGCTGCCTGCTCTCCCTGCTCCACCATGGCTCCAGGCTCCTCCGAATTAAACATGGTGGACTTCTGCTCCAGTGTTACGCTTTTGTCTTGCCTTCATATTACTGTTTGTTTGGAGATCGACCCTGCCTGTCTTGACTACGCTGTGTTTAATAAAGCTCGCATCTGGATCTAACACGCTTCACTGGAGTCCCGTTACAGTTACTAGTAGGAATTTAATTAGAAAGCTTGAAATAGGGGGGTTGAAATATAATTAGACTACTACACTGACTAAAATAAACGCAACACTTTTGTTTTTGCCCCCATTTTTCATGAGCTGAACTCAAAGATCTAAGACTTTTTCTATGTACACAAAAGGCCTATTTCTCTTAAATATTGTTCACAAATCTGTCTAAATCTGTGTTAGTGAGCACTTCTCCTTTGCCAAGACAATCCATCCACCTCACAGGTGTGGCATATCAAGATGCTGATTAGACAGCATGATAGGCTGGCCACAATAAAAGGCCACTCTAAAATGTGCAGCTTTACTGTATTGGGGGGTCAGGGGGGGTCAGAAAACCAGTCAGTATTTGGTGTGACCACCATTTACCTCACACAGTGCAACAAATCTCCCTCGCATAGAGCTGATCAGGTTGTTGATTGTGGCCTGTGGAATGTTGGTCCACTGCTCTTTAATAGCTGTGCGAAGTTGCTGGATATTGGCAGGGACTGGAACATGCTGTCGTATACACCGATTTAGAGCATCCCAAACATGCTCAATGGGTGACATGTCCGGTGAGTTTGCTGGCCATGCAAGAACTGGGATGTTTTCAGCTTCCAGGAATTGTGTACAGATCCTTGCAACACAGGGCCGTGCAATATCATGCTGCAACATGAGGTGTCAGGCCAGCTCACCAGATAAGAAAATTTGATGAATTCCTCCACATACCACTCCAAAGGCCGACCACCTTGCTGCAGGCACCACAGTTAGTCCTCAGCCCAGTTCATCTTGTCTTTTGGTCCGGTGTTCTGTCACAACTTCAACAGCCAGGAACGGGGAAACGTGGATAACCCAAAATCACAGTCTTTAATGGAAGTTTTTAGATGGGGAACACAACATAACCAAATGAGGGTATAAGAGGGAGAAACACAAGCACAAAGACAGTCCATGGGTGTGACAGTTGGCTTCTTTTTAATATTTTTACTCAGGTGCTGCACTGTAAAAAATGCTGAGCCCAATTTACTCAATAAAATTGAGGCAACTGTTTGCATCAGACTTTACGTAGTTTGGACTAATTATATTTTTGTTTGTTCTATTAGACTTTACATGTTTCCAACTTGAACTCTTAAAGGGGTCATCGGATGCTAAGTTCACTTTTTCATGTTGTTTGAACATTAATGTGTGTTGGCAGTGTATGTACAAATCTACCCTATAATGATAAAAATACATGCAGTGGTTTTTAATTAATCTGTAAAAATAATATCCCCTTTTTCAAGTCGAGCCATTCTCAGACGCCTGTCAGTGTGCCGTCACACCCACAGAGGCCGCTCCCACAATAGTTGATTGACATGAGCGTTTTACGTCAGACCAGCTGTCACAGTCCAGTAACTTTCCTTGTTTCGATGCTGGAGTAGGGATGTAAGTTAGACAAGAATATCTCAGATTGAGCGATTGAGGTGTTGTGTTGCTGATGTAACTGACGTATTTGGGGTCTCCCTTGGGATGCCAATCACCTCTGAGTTAACTAGAAAGGGCCAATGAAAATTGGCGAGTAGATTTTGCATGCCAAGCCACTCCCCCGTACATACCGGTATATAAGATGGCGGCATGCATCCACTCATTCAGATTTCTGCTTCAGAGCTTCACCCGCAAGCTGACTGGAAACTCATCGTTGGATTCTCTCGATGCTGCGTAGCTGGCTGTATCTCTGCACCGGTAACTTTGTATTACAGCGAATAACCCCTCTTGAGTGCACACCTGATTCTTGACGACGTGACAGGGCGTCAGCATTGGCGTGACTCTGTCCTTTTCGGTGTATGACCATCCACTCAAATGGATCCAATTCAAGGGCCCAGCAAGCTCGTCGGCCAGTGTGGCCACTGTCAGTAGGTATTCTCCTCAGGCCCAGAAGAGGTTTGTGGTCTGTAATAATGAAAAATTCATCAAAATTCATCAAAAGTTTATATAAATAGTGGCAATAAATGCCTCATGACATTCAACAGTCCAACTGAATCCAGCATTCTTTTCTGTCAATCTATGGAGAGGAACTGCATGGTAAGCAAAGTTCTTAATGAATTTCCTATAGTAGGAGCACAATCCTAAAAATGCCTGCACTTCAGTAGGTGAGCATGGGAAAGGCCAGTCTTGAACACTCTGAACATTCCTTGGATCAGGTCCGACCCCGTCTTTAATGTGACCCATGAACTGAACCAGTGTTAATTTCGTTAACGAACATTTTTTCTGCGACGAAGATGAGACGTTGACGAGCTGAAACTAATATCTGATGATAAAAAATATGACAAAATTTATGCCGCCTCTTCGTTAACGAGACAAGACGGGACGAGAATGTTATTTGAAGACTACCGGACACTGAAAATACATCCTATAGGCTTACTGTCTTCTTTCAAAATGTGCGTATTTGTCATTAGATTGCAATTGGATAAGGGGCGTTTGCATGTCTAGTCAAAGTATGGCAGCTGCAATGGAAAGACTGGCTACCAAAACGCAAATTTGCAATCTGAAACAATGGCCTCAGCACCTGAAGGGTTAGGGATAGAGTCACCAGATGTTCCGTTTTCCCCGGTAGTCACAATTCGTTGTCATATTCGTTGTATATATATATATATATAGTTTTTAAATATATATATATATATATATATATATATATATATATAGAATGTTGTGGAAAATATACAGGCTTGTCAA